>QGQB01000108.1:0-59980 GCA_003385265.1 Neonectria hederae
GGGAGGGTGGGGGGGGGGGGGGGGGGGGGGGGGGGCGGTGTTGCGTTGCACCATTGATGCAAGTCGGCTGGTTTGTTTCAGTGACAGCTCCCATGAGTGCTCGCAAAAGACACAAATACGGGACCCAAGTCCGGCTATGCATAATGGAACTGCAGTGGGAACCAATAGCAGAGGTTAGCGCCCATTCTTCACACCACCCTGCTGCGAAAGCTGGGTGGTACCAGCTCACAGCCTGATCCCGCTCCAAGTCGGCGTTGTCCCTGTATTTTTCTGCCGTGTTCCGCTGCCTCGTTCCTCTGGGGATCGTCTCAGCACGCAGCCTGCAGATAGGGCGGCCTGCCAGTCATAGAGGAGGTATGGGCAAGAAAATAAGCAAGTGCATGACGGATATCTGCCTCGTCGCTGCTCTGGTCGCCTCTTGTGATTCCTTCATCACCCAAGCTATAAGCAAAACCTCGCGCCCCCTTCATCGACAGAAACTCGTTCCAAAGCATACTCAGCCTCGATAGGCTGTGAAGTTAATAGGCTCTCAGTCAGCGCACCGCCACCTCCTTCAGCTCATCTCCGGCACCGTCGTGTGCCGTGTTGCACCCAGCGGTATGAGTGAGAACAATCTCGTGTACCAGACCGTCAAGGCGTACAGATTAAGCCCGGAGAATCTCCAACAGTTCCTCCAACAGCACTTCAAGGACGAGACAATCACAGTTACGGTAAGGGTCGGCTCTGTCGCCGTGGCGATACCCAAAGCCGCCCTCTTGTGACATGAGGCGCAAGGCTAATATATTCACAGCTCGTGGACGATTGTCTAACTTTCTGGCTTTACAGGGAATTGAATACCGTATGCCGATACTCTTTCGTTATTGCGCCTTGCTCGGCCCGTGCCTGATGGAGCCATGCCGTCGGAAATGTCTCCAGTTCGTTCGCGGCCGAGTACGACCACCTCGCAAGGCGTATTTTGACTAACACG
Source organism: Neonectria hederae (assembly GCA_003385265.1). Classification (NCBI taxonomy): domain Eukaryota; kingdom Fungi; phylum Ascomycota; class Sordariomycetes; order Hypocreales; family Nectriaceae; genus Neonectria; species Neonectria hederae. The sequence goes on from QGQB01000108.1 coordinate 968, forward strand.
TCAGTAGAAAGAGCTCAAGAAGATTCGAAAGCTCCGTGTCGCATCACAGTGAGGGAGTTTATACGCCGGTTATAGTCAAGCTAGTAGTTAGGACTGAGAATAAACATCCGACTTTGCCAGAATTGCAGCTGTCCAGCTGTCCCCCTCGATGGTATAACGTGATGGCTTCTTCGTCTCTCTGAAGGCTGCTAGGCAGAATTGCCTCGAGACTCATCAAAGTGCGGGGGATCCTCGAGTCCCCGAAATTCCTTGCATCGGCCTGCCAGAGCCTCATTCTTGCAACCACCCCCGCCGTGCTGCGTCAACACCGGCCAACATGCATCCTACGCCCACCGACTCCTCCGCCACCACAATTCGGGATTGGTGCACAAGGTGTCACCCGAAGATGCTTGCAGATGATGCTATCATTTAGCCACCTCTTTCCTTGAGAGATCAATGGCGATACTCAATTGGATGCCTGCTACGAGGTGGTGTTCCCTCTTGTATGCCTCGATGAGAACTTAAGATCATGCGTACGCAAACAGAGTTGCGTTAGCCTTTGTTACCATCAGCAGAGAATCACTTCATTCATTCATTTCACCTTCGCTCGTTTTTAGAGCCATGATTTCCAGCCAGCAGTTGACTTCGCCAATGACTGAGTTCATTGATAGCTGCCAAAACTATGCCCGTTTTCCCAGCAACCTCATCCAGAGTCGTCACTCAAGACGAGCGCTAGAATTAAAAGGGCAGACATTGAGGGAGCAGTCAAAAGAAGTATTCAGTGACGAGGACGAGGACGAGGACGATGACTTCCGCCTCAAATTCATCGACATCTACCCTCAAGCTAAATGTGGACTTGCCACATTTGCAACCCAAGATCCAGAGCCACCTACAACGCAGGCCATTTCCACCACTGCGACGACACAAGCCGAACTCGAGAGCCACATTCGGGAAAACGGCAAGGACCCGCTCTTCAGATATGTGTAAGTCTTTGCCCGCACCCAATGACGTTGCGGACAGAGCTTGGAATAGTATAGCGAGCGATTGAGCTGATGCACTGTCAGGTCCATGACATCCGACTCATCCAAATCTCCAGTCAACTGTACCCTCGGAATGTTCAAGCATCTTTGCTCATACCACCAGATTCCGCCTTCATTCATGGACAGTGTCTTCTCATTTCGGGGCATCGACGACGAGTACGATTGCGGCCTCGCAATGTTCTCTGATGAGAACACTCTGCTCGATAGGCCCGAATGCATATTGCCCCTTCAAGAGTTGGGCCGATCGGGTCGTGAGATCCGGCACTCTTTTCTGTTACGCTCAGTTGAGAAGTCAAGCTCTGTAAAGAAATGGAACTGGGGTATTCGACAACTTGCAGTCTACCACTCCTTTGATGTTGTGACTGGTCGAACTACTTGGATAACGGTGAAGGGAAACTCGCTTCAAGAAACTCAGATCAGCAATGCCGTCTCTAACAGCCGTTATCTAAAGCCGGAGAGGCTTGAGAGTGTTCACGAGAGTTTTGCTGCCACATTAGAAATCCACACCATGCTACTAGACTGGTGTGACGACAACTGGAGATGGTACATCAACGATATCGAGGCGGCCAGTCGAAAGGTGACCAATAAGGTCAGAACCTTCCCTGTTGACGACAGACCAAGAACCCAAGGATTCCGAAGACAGGAAACAAATAGAACCTTGGACCAACCTAGAAGAACAGTGAGCTTTGCCAGATCTCTGCAGACTAGGTTCACACTTCCCCGGAGCATCTCAAGGAACCACGAACGACACCTCGAGGAAGGACGTCCAATTCCACTTGCGACGATGGAGCCCAACAGTACCAAGCCCCCCTCAGTCCTCGCCCTCGACGAGGATATAAAGAGGATAGAGCGCCTCAATGTGTTCGAGATAAAGGAGATTCAGAGTCTCCAGGAGGTGATGGAGCGCATTGAAGAGATGCTCCTGGTACTAAGTCTCAATGGTCGAGTGATCCTTCGACTCCGAGAACATTACCAGAATATGGCAAGCCAGTATCACACAGCAGAGATGGAGAAAATCCAAAACAAGTGTCGCAATGATATCATGCGGTTCACTCTGCGCGCACGCGCCGTTGAAGACAATATTGAGATCCGAAGGGCTCAGCTGCAGTCGTTACTTTCCCTCGTGCGCGAGGGCAAGACCCTGGTAAGGCTGGGAAAATACCGTGAGAGAGAAAATTGCTAATGTTGCTTGTTCAGTATGATACCATTCTCCAGCAACGCGGGATCCAAGTGAACAAGCTGTACGCGGAGATTGCCCAGCGGTCGACACAGAACATGGAACAGTCCACGCAGAACATGGAAGAAATCGCACACCAGACAAAACGGGAAACGACATCCATGCACATCATCACCTTCGTCACTCTCATTTTCCTCCCCGGGACTTTTATTGCGGTACTTACAGCGCTCTCTTTCTTACTACTTTCCCTCGCGCGTCGCTCCTCCTGAACCAAGCTGACAGGAAGTCCCTCGCACTAGGCTTTCTTCCAGAGCGGCATCATCAAATGGGCAGAAGTGAAGCTTGGCAGCGAAAGGTGGCTACTGAACAAGCACGCTTTCTGGCTTTTTGCTGCCATCTGCTTTCCTCTGATGCTCGTAACCGTTACCGCGTGGCTGTGCGTCTACCGTCGTTTGGACCGAAAGCGCGCGACTAAAACCGACAAGATATAACGCAACTGTATGGGATTTCCTTCAAGTCGATAGATGGGTGGCATATATGATTTTACTGCAGGCAGCGCTCGATTTCTGTATTCCTATTGTATTGTTAGATCAAGACTTTTTAGACTGCAGCTTGGTTGGCACATATTTGTTCAGTCATCCAGCTCACTTACACGACAACCCCGCCGTCATTAAGCTGAGAGAGAACATCTCGTACCACACTCCCGCACATGTTCGTCTATTCTTACTATTCTGGAAAGCTCAGCCGCGCATGGGCGCACTGTACAGCCGAGAGAATGGCCGCTGGATCAACCTCACTTTCAGCCTTACCGTACAATACAATTACACTTGAACGAGGCAGAGCACCTGCCGCCCCTCTACCTGCAGCTGCGGGTTTACGGTCTTATCTGAATCTGTACATGCGTATGCACGAGACACAGCCGGAGGACCCGAATGGCTCTTCGTGGTTCGTCGGTCACGGGAACTGTCTCTCAATATGCAGCAATATGCAGCAAGCCGACAGCCGACAGCGGCGTCAAGGCTTCGCCTGTCACTCGTAGGGCGTGTGGTTAACGTGTCGATTCAGCCTGTGGTCAGCTCAGACAACCCTCTTGACGTCGGGGCGCAGGCAGTTTGCAAGAGGCAGCCCCAGGCTGGTTCGCTGCCTTGACTGCTTGGCTGCCTTGTCTTTACTCGACTCAGCCTGACGCCATACCTACCACTTATCCGGGCCAACCTGCATCGTTTACTTATTAATACAATGTGAAACCTATCTTCTTCTTTGTTAGCTCGACAAAGCCCCTCAATCCGCCATGGACTCTCACTCCCGCCTCCCGCTCGACACGTCCTCTCGTCGCGGACGCAGCTCCAGCGACAACCACGATTACTACGACAGCGACTTCATGCACTTTTTCAAGCGCCAGAGCACTCGGGAGGGAACCAATGGATACGATGAACGGGTCCCGTTTATCACGCGCCAGCAATTGGTAGAATACTGGTTCGAGCATGAGATAAGCGATGAACTCAACAAACGCATCAAGTACCTCAAAAAGACTCTTTTGAAGGGGTACGAGACGATATTCTCTATTCTCGTTTTCATCGGCAAGCCCGGGTATATCAACGACTTCATTCAAGAAGGCTGGAAAGATGATCGACTCCCCATGGATGATCAGATCTCTTCCAAGTCAAGTCCGCCCCTCAATGACATGTTCGACGACTTTCGGGAACATCAATGGCAGTTCTGCCCCTTGTTCCTTTCAAAAGACGACATATTGATGCGCAGGACCTTCCACCCTCAGCGAATTCTCCCGATTGAGTCGAAAGGTATCTTGATGAAGCCTACTACATTCGATTGCGTAACCACCATTTGGAAGGTGAAGTTCTACGAAGGCTGTACAGACCTCGGCCCCAACGCAAGTGTTCCTGTTTCTTTTGCTAGCCCCATTGCAATACTCCCCCTATGATGCATAGCTGACATGGCATTTTTCAGGATACTGTCGTCTTCAAGGAGTTCAATGTCCAGGATGATCAGACCCACCGCGACGCCTGGGTACGAGAAGTCGACCGCTTCAACACGATCGGAAGCGATACGAACATCGTCGAATATCTAGGCTCCTTTGAATACAAGTCGAGCAACCGATGCGTTGTGATCCTCGAATATGCGAATGGAGGCAGCCTCTTGGATCTCTTCAGTCGCCAACATCAGTTTGGGAACGTACAAGAAGTAATATTCTTCTGGGATGCCCTGATGCAGCTGCTCCTTGGCGCCAGTCGGCTCCATTACCTCAAGCCAAAAGAAACAGGGGCTCCGGTAGGACTGTGGGTTTCATGGGACGCGCAGGTGTTATCGATGCTAACAGCTCACTCTAGTGCCCACCGTGATATCAAGCCAGCCAATATTCTCGTCTTCTATGATGATCCTGAGTCTTTGTCAGGCAACTTCAAGCTTAAACTCACTGACTTCGATACCTCGACCAACCCTGAGCCTGTCTCCCCGACCAAGGATGGCGCGCAAAATGACGATGGAAATCGAGAATACCGTAAGTACATCTCGACTCTCCCTACAATCACGAACCGAACTCATGTTTTCTTCTCCAACCAAACGTATGGCCACTCTTGCTCAACAGTTTCTTTATAGGTGCCCCTGAGGCCTCTCGCATTCACAAGTGGGAACATGCTGACTGGAGGCCCGTCGGGCACGACTGTGATGTCTGGTCTCTAGGCTGCGTCTACAGCAACGCTCTTGTCTGGGTCGGCAACGGACTGCGTGGTATCGACGAGTACAAGAACGCCCGGAAGGCCGAACTCGCAAGCAAGTCTCATTTTACTGGCAGCGGCTACGACACATGTTACCACGACGGACAGCGGTTGCTAGGCTGTGCCATGGCGGCCCATGAAAATGCCATCCGCAGCCTCAGAAGGTTCGACGACTTTTCAGCCAGAATACGCAATCTCATCGAGAGCGAAATGCTTGTGTCTGGCGGGGTCAGCGGGACCCGACTAGAAGCCAGAAAAGTCTTCAACCGGTTCCAGGAAATTAAGACAAATTACATCAACGCCCATTCCCCCGTCGCCGTCTCAAGTCCAGCAGATATCATAGTCACTCCGCCTTCTGATACACCCATTCGGGGGCGTTCAAGCTCCTCCCGGACTTTTAGGGATAGTAGTATATCTCAGAGGTCGTCCCAACAGACACCCAGCTTCGAAAGAGAACGACACTCGACCGACACCGGTTTGCAGGGTCCGGATATCCCTAGCACAGGCAGTCGTGGCAGCCATGACAATAGTGGCCAAGATCTAGCTTCCGGTACTGGCGACATCGCGAACCTAGATGAAGGTGGCCGCAGCAAAGACATCTATCCAAAGGTGACGGTGAATGTAGTCAACAATCACCATCGAAAGCACCGCAGACAGGAAAAGCTCCCTGGCTTCACAACTTTCTCCAAGGAGGTTGGAAAACGCCAGTTCTTCTTCGTTATTGACGACTCGAGATCTATGCGCCAGTACGCATCCGAGGTCGAGAATACGGCCGAGGCCTTGTTGTGGCTAGTCAAAGAACAAGAAGTTGAGCTCCGCTTCACCTCAGAACCCGAGAAATCGCACAAGCCCTCGAGAATGCTCCCTCAGGCCCTCACCAGAATGGCCAGGTTCACCAAGGCCAAGGGCGTCAAAACGAAGGGACTCGTCGACTTGATCAGCAAACGATTCGAGAACAACGCCTCGGAAGCACCCTGCAACATGGAGGCCTGTCTAGATACTATCTTCGATGATCAGACCATCCGCAAGGGCCGTCGGATGTGTGTCCTAATCTTCACCGACGGAGTATGGCAACCCCAAACCAAGAAGCCAGGCGGCAATGTCGAGAATAGCATCGCGAGCATTGTTAAGCTTACCCAACAGCAAGGCATGAGACGCACCGACTTTGTCATACAATTTGTGCGCTTCGGTGAGGTTAAGTTAGGCATTTCGCGACTCAAGTATCTCGACGACACGGCAAATATCCGTGGCGAAAACGGAGAAAGACTGTACGTATTTTTCTTTGCTACGGAGGATAGATGATTGTATGGCCCCTTGCCGAAAACAGTTCATCTAACTTGGCATATCAGGGACATTGTTGATCACAAGAGCCATACAGACAGTGTCTGGCCAATTTTAGTCGGCGCGGTGAACGATGCCATCGATAACGAGGACAACAGCGAGGGTCCAAACAGTCCCTTAGCAGGATCAAAGACAGAAAATTAGTGAATTGAATGTTGGCACAAAGGCCCTGATTGAGTTGCATGCTTTCTTAGGTAGGTTATTGGATTTGTTTTATTTGTAGAGTGCGTGGAGGTTAGGCAAATATGTCATTGTGGCGTTTAAGATACCTTTCCTATATATTAGAATATCTCGTCACTATGGAGTATTATCATTAATATGCCGCCATTTTCTTATTTCTACTGAGAAAAGCAATTTTTTAACAGATACTTCATCGCAAATATATTCAACTTCAACCTCAGACGGGCTTGGTTAGCAGTACTAACATGGTATCTATCAAGCTCATAATGCGTATACGAATCATGAATCTTTTCCTTAAGCAAACCTACACATATATTGTACGTTGCATCAATATATCTCTTTTCTAACGAACAGAATTATATAGAAATGTAGATAACTTAGAATAAGCTATCATTCAATGAGCAAAAAAAGAAGACAGTACTAATCTCGGTTCTCAACGCCAGACCTTCCAAGTGATTACGTCCGAATAAACGAATCATCCACACCCCGACCAATGACTCTGAACTTCCTCTTGTCTGGAGGGTTAAAAGCCGTAAAGTAATCCTCGTAGACCATGTCCTCAGCGGAGACCTCGAAGGGAAGCAAGTCTTCAAAGCGGCGGAACAGCGTTCCCAAGGTGACGTACAGCTCGCACCATGCGAGGTTTTGGCCGATACACATGCGCCGGCCACGGGAAAATGGCACGAGGCTCTTTTCGCGCTCATGAAAGGTTGCAGGGTCGGTCCAGCGTGTAGGGTCGAAGACTTTGGGGTCGGGGAAGGCAACGGGGTCATGGTGCATCATCCAGGACGACATGCTCACCACGGTCTAATGGGTGTTAAGAACCGCATATTAGAGGAAGATGGAAGAAAGGGAGATGAAGGTCCTTACTCCTTTGGGAAGGTAATAACCCTCGATTTCTGCACCCCCATCAGGAGCAACGCGTGGGAGACGACTTAACACACCATAAGACAGTCTAAGAACCCAGTAAGATTGCATACAGTGTCATTCACTCGGTTCGATGAACTCACCTCTGGCCCTCTTTAATTATGCCCGTCAGGTACGGTAACTTTTCCAACTCGATAAAACTCAATTCGGCGGTAGGGTCCGGGAACGCTTCTCGTAGCTCACGAGTGAGATTCTCATAGATGGTCGGGTTAGTGACGATGTGGAAGGCAGCCATGGTCAGGGCATTCCCAGTAGTATCGGCGGCGGCAGTGCAGATAGAAAAGGACTCGTCGACTAGGTCTTTGACCGTGGGGACGACATGGCCCTCGGAAGCGTTGGGATCGAGGAGCTGGTGGAAGACGGTGAGGCGCTTGGGCTTAATTCCCTGATCGATACGGGTCTGGACGTCTTGGACCTGTTGGCTCGTTCTCTGCGGGTAGTTTAATAAACCGATACTCAAGACATAAGAGAGAAGATCGCAACTCACGCTTCGGCAACCCAGAAAGTCGGCAACGGAAGGGCTCATACGCTTAGCAATCCACTCTGGGAGACCCTGGATCGGATCGCGGAAAGAGGGAAAGACCTGAAAGGTCCAGAACATGGGCGTGGAGCCACGAACCATGTTAGTAAACCATTCACCGAAGTCATCGGCATCAAGCTGGTTCCAGCATTCGTCAAAGGCATAGTCGGTGATGGTGTCAACGCTGATGGCACGGAAAGCGCCGTGCAGGTTCGTTGATTGGCCGGTGGCGCGGTCAGCACTAACACGGCGGCACAGCTTCTCCACCTTGGCATGGATGATGTCTTCCAGCTCGAGGACTTTGCGGCGAGAGAAGAATGGATTGAGAGCTGCACGGCGACGGCGATGAAGGTCATTGGAGACCGTAGCAAATGTTGCCGTGTCTATACCGAGGGCACCATAGAACCGCGGGTCTTTGTAAAAGTCACTCTTGACGCCATAGACCACATCGTAGTACCTGGGGTTGGCGAGATGGACTTCATCGGGGGTGATTCGCACAATCGGGCCTACCATCAAACTGTCAGCTCTTGACTGGGTTTGAGTATCCTCAAGGTAACAGCCATGCTGAGAATAGGGCATAGATGTAGATACTAAGTCCCACGTACCATAGATGCTGTGCAGCCGCTCAATCTCCTTGTAGAACTTGCCCTCCATGGGCACATTGTAGTACCAGGCATACAACCTCGTCACAGCTGGCAGAAACGGGCCGGGGACATTTGCCAGCGGGTGAACGAATCGACGGTAAAGCACCTTGGTGACGACGTAGAGAGCGCACCCGCCGACAGTGGCCACACGCCACCACTTGGCCAGCAACTCCGGAATCGATGCGAGGCTTGCGCCGGAGCTCAGGCTGCTGAGAACGGCCATGGCGAGTAATCCCGGTTGCGAGAATGAGGGGAAGATACAGACGAAGAGGGGAGTGAGACATGCATAGGTGGACGAGGGTTTTTGGATTTATACGGAGTACTGTGTCAGGTATCCCAATTACGGCGAGACGCCAGCTACCGTACCCCGCCTGTCCTGTCATGAAGGCCTGCATATCTCGCTACTATCCAGTGGGAGCGTTGTGAATGAGGGATGGAGAGATAAGTTATTAGTGGGTGGGATTTCTAGAATCCGGATTTTGGTTGTTGCACTCTTGGCGGAGTTAATAAGCCAAGGTGCGATTACGTGGTGGACGCTAATTGAGGCGACCTTCCTTTCCCGCGAGGATAGATAGGACTCAAGAGCTTTTATCCCATTGATCCTACCATCAGATGTAACAACAACCACACACCAGCTATCACCACTAGCAAGTTTGCAACACCCACAAAAGCAACTGTCGAGCCATACCTGTTCGATCCCGTACCCTCAAATCCTTCAGGCCAGTCGTTACCAGGTGTGTAACCTCTAGAATACGGCCCAGCTGTTTCTTCATGGTTGCTTCCACTAGTTGCGCGACAACCTCCTGAATCTCCGCTTTCGTCAGACTTCACACTTGTCCCCGGCGATCCAGACGATCCAGGCCCAGGTCCAGGTCCAGGTCCAGTCTCGCATGTGCCGACCGGCGGCACAGCGTTCGCGTTGCTCACCGTTACCTCCGGTCCTGGGTTTGGTATCATGACGTCCTTGGACTCGACCGTCGCGCAACCATTTCCCACGTTGGCCTTGAAAATAGTAGGCCGACTTAGGAACCCACTTGTGCCTTCGCTCCCAGTGCTTGTCTTTGTGTTTACCGATGCGCAGTTCATGTACATCTCTCTGTTTCCTAGGTTGTTGAACCACGTCCACCCAAGGAGAGCGCGGTCCTTAGTTGGTACGTCGACAGGCACACGGAAAGTCAACTTGTTTTCGCCTAGCATCATTGGACACGCTCCAATGTAGGTGTGTAGGACGCGGAACGTCTGGCCGCCGTCGATTGATAAACTGGCTTGACATGAGCCGCCAGCATGAGTGGCCTGGCCGGTGACGGTCATGGAGTAAGTGCTGCCACCTTCTAGGGTCGTCACCGGCGAGCCCTCTACGGTAGCGAGAAGTGTTTGGTAGCCTTTGCAGGGGAAGTCGGAACCGTCAGACCGAAGCGGATTCGTCATGCTGTAGTCGATATCCGTGCCCGTGTACGGGTTGAACTTCGACCGGAGCGGAGGGGGGTTGGAGAGTTGCATGTGGCCCCGAGTTCCAACGATGAGGCCGAACAGGCAGAGGCCAATAGTATATGTGTGGAAGACTGGCATTGTTAGATATCCGCGTATATGACTTGGTATACGCCGTTCAAGTCTTGCTTTTTACAACAGAAAGACTTCTCACAGGATATTTACACTTCTCTTTGGCAGGGCGGAGGTGGCTAGCTTTCGGTTTTCCAATTTATACTCGAACCTTAACCATGTTAAAAGATCTCACAACTGTATGTGAATTTGTACGATGATGAACACCCTTGAATCACATGTAACCAAGTGCAAGAAGTGTGAGGTGGGCATTGTCCATCTCATATGCAGTTCATCGCTGACCGAGTTGAACAAGTCTCAACCGGGCCATTTGTCAGTCGTTAGGCGTGAACGGAATTGCGAGCAGTGACTCGCTAGCATCTACTACACAAAAATAAACACGTAGTTGAAGATAGTGTAAAGTAGGAGAAGGCTCGTCAGTAAACCAACATCGAAAAATGCAAAAAGAAGGGATGTTTGATGGAATTAAACCACCGAGTTGGACGAACAGGGAATCGAACCCTGGACCACTCCCAGATATCGGAGGACGAATCTTGCTAAGGGAGTATTATACCACTAAACCATTCGCCCGGTTGTTGATGAATCTGGATGGGCAAATGAGGTATATTGTGGCAGTGCCTCTCTTGAGGGCTAGGGCAGACGAGGGACGAGGACTAACACTGGCGAGTCCCACCGTTGGACGCCACAAGCGGTGGATGCTACCCTAGGGCCAGTGAGACTAGGATTGTGGGAGTTAGGATTGTTTCCTACAGATCGGGGAAGACTAGTCAAGTCGCATTAGATGCAGGGTTGACCTGGGCTTTTGAATGGTCAGAAAGAAAGAGGTGTCATGCTATTATGTGAATGAGAAGAGTGCTGGTGTCTGACCGTCAATGTAGTCTGCCTGCACGACATAGAAGCGTGGTGATAATAGTTGAACGACTCGACCTATGAGCAACCAACCAAGCAGAGAATCAACGCCTAAAAAGTTTTGTGGAATCAAAATACGCAATCTAATTATTGCCATTTACATAGTTTCTATGAAATTTGCGAAACTGGGCTGAGCTGTCTCACCGTGTGGTGAGAAAAGGGTACCTTGTCATTCCCCCACTCTGCATGACATGACGGAGCTCTCCCCTTCGACCCGCTCAGGGACGGGAGGCTGATCGCTCTCCACTTTCCCATCGCCAACCACCACCACCACCACCAACCAGCACTTTCGAAATACACATACTTACACAATACACGCAACTCACGAAAGAGAATCCGCACGCAAGCACTCGCTCTATCTCGTAACGAGGCGCCCGCATCTCCCTTGCTCCGCCAAAATGGCGTCCTACATCGACACCCCCCTCGCCGAACCGCCCCAGGCCCCCGCCGCCGAAATCATCAGCGAGGTCAAGAAGCCCAAGAAGAAAAAGGTACTGCTCATGGGCAAGTCGGGCTCGGGCAAGTCTAGCATGCGCAGCATCATCTTCAGCAACTACATCGCCCGCGACACCCGCCGCCTGTGAGTTGCCCCCCTCCTCTCCGTGGCCTCTCCCCTCGCTGAATGGTCCTTCTTTTGCAGCGGCGCTACCATCGACATCGACCTCTCCCACGTCAAGTTCCTCGGGAATCTCACCCTCAACCTCTGGGACTGCGGTGGCCAGGAGGCCTTTATGGAAAACTACCTCTCACAGCAGCGCGTCCACGTCTTCTCCAATGTCGGTGTCCTCATCTACGTCTTCGACATAGAGTCGCGCGACGTCGACCGCGACCTGGCTACCTACGTCTCCATCCTGTCCGCCCTCCTGCAGTTCTCGCCCTCCGCCAAAATATACATCCTCATCCACAAGATGGACCTTGTCGTCCCCACCGCCCGCGAGGCCGTCTACGACGATCGCATCCGCCTGGTCCGCCATCGCACTTTTGAGTACGCAAACTCCGTCGGCATCGCCCCCGCCTCCATCGAGCTCACTCCCTTCGCCACCTCAATCTGGGACCAGAGTCTCTACAAGGCCTGGGCCTCCATTATCCACGACCTCGTCCCTAACCTGGCCGTCATCGAGCGCAACCTCGCAAACCTCGGGCTCGCCATTGAGGCTGAGGAGCTACTCCTCTTCGAACGCACCTCCTTCCTCGCCGTCTCCTCATGGACCTCCCCAGAGGGAAACCGCAACCCCACCGAGGATCGCCTTGAGCGCATGTCCAACATCATGAAGCACTTCAAGCAGAGCATTTCCCGGTTCACTGGCACCCCTCGCAACGCGGAGCAGTTCATCCGCATGGAGCACAAGGCCGGTATGCGCTTCAGCCTCTTTATCCTCAAGTTCACCACAAACACCTACCTCATGGTTGTCCTGCCCCCCGGAGAGGCTCGGTTCAACGCTGCAATGCTCAACTGCCAGATTGCCATCGAGCACTTCAGGTTCCTGGACGGACCCGTTACTCAAGTGGCCCATCACGCCACGTCGGGACAATCGAGCTGAAGAGTGGAAGGGAAAGGGAAAGGAATTGTAAAAAAGCGCGAACGGAACTTAAGTCCGAGAGAGAAAGATTAATGGCTGTGTGGCAGATTTTGTTCTTGGGCGTTGGGGTGTCGAGATACCACTTAATTCAAGGTGATGAGCGGCGTTGGCAAAATAATCATTTGGATATTTAGATGAGCTACCACTAAGCAGCTGCATGGCAAAAGTGCCTTGCAATGATACAAAGCGCATTTACGTAGAGTTACTCGTTGTCGCCTCCACATAGCATACAGCTAGTGACGCAGTGTTGAAAGGGGTGAACATTCCTATGGACCATCTATCGTGATTTTGTCGTGCCTACGTGAGCAGCCAGCCACTTCCAGTTTGCCTTCGTTCTATCAAATTCACTCCCGGACATTGGATGCGTTGAGCCCTCCTGTCCGTCTTGACGCCAACCCATGAACCAGAACCTGATCAAGTCCATTTGACCACGGCCGTACCGCCCTTCTTGAACTCGGCCATCTCTCCCAGAACCAGGCTACGGTCGGTATGTTCCTTGTTCGGGAACGTCGTAGCCAACACCCACGACCGCGTCCGAGTGTCTGCGGACGCACCTTGAACGAAGCCGTACACATCATCAATTGTGTGGGTAGTGTTGAAGCGTGCAGGCAGGCGAGTCCCATCGGGCATCTGGATGCGGATCATGATGGTTGGCTGGGAGCTGTCCACCGCCGGAGCCGCACCGGAGCTAGAGGATCCCGCTGCTGCAGTTGTCGAAGTGGAGACGGCGGCGTCTAGAGAGATGGAGGCGTCATTACTGTCACCAGGCACAGGACTTCCCAGGCGTCGACCGGAGCCCCCAAATGGTCGGTACTGTTTGGGCTGAGGTGTATATGGCGTGTCGTGTTGGTGAAGCTTCACATCGACCGGCTGGTCGGGCTGGACATTCATGAGATGGAGAGGCGCGCGTCCGGACCGGATCATCTGCAAATCGACCCGGTTGGCTGGGTCGTCGAAACGGCGGAGTTCTCCATCGTCGATGCTGAATCCATCCTGCCAGATATGAAGGAGACGCTCCTGAGCCTGAGCATGACTAGGCTGGGCCGCTCCTTGTGGGTCTGGGATGTTTCGGCTTTCAACGCCATCACCACCAAGGGTGTTGCCGGAGCCGCGGAAACGTGATGGCTGCGAAGAACCAGCCTCGGGATCAGTGTCTTCGCTTTTAGCATTGCTGTTCGTCGTTAGAAGGGTTTGAATCAAGGATCCGCGAGGAACAAGAACTCACGCTCTGGCCTTGGCTAGAATATCGCTGATGATTTTCTTGGGACCGCCATCTTGGTGAGGGTCCTGCACCGCCAAGCCCGATTTCTCACCACCCGCAAAAAGGTTGCCTCGTCCATCATCATCGTCATCGCCATCGAAGTCGTCGTCATCGTCATCGTCGTCATCGTGGTGGTGCGAGCTACCCCCAAGAGATCCAAGAGTGGCGATGCCCTTCTTCTTCGGCTGTGTCGCGGGCTTCCGGGTTGCCCGACTGCTGGAGCTAGATTCGGGTGCTGGTCGTCCGTCGAGGGTTCGGGGACCGGTGTAGTTGTCGCTTGCAGCCTGAGACTGGGAACCTTGCTCTCCTCCACGCTCGGTTGCCGCCGGCCCTTCATCGGCATCCTCAAACCAAGCAGTGCATGCAGCGGTCATGTCCCAATGGTGAGCTTCGAGGTACTGGGTTGCCTAGCTCTCGAAATTAGTGGTGGCTCGCGTTCAGGGTTCAGGCCGATCGAGAGCATAGGGAAGAGGGGCTTACCTCCTCTGGAGACGAATTGCACATGGCAGCGAACTCAGCGACCTTGGCCGCGGATTCGTCCGAGTCGGCCATCTTGGGAGTGCGAGGCGGGGTATCTGGGTAGGTGGAAGTTCCAGAAGACGAGATCTGAACGCAATCAAGCGCAGAGTCGGTCGGAAATTATTTAAGAAAAATTGTGTTGCACGCTCCGGCTGGCAGGGGAAAATAGATCGTGGGGATGTGTGCTGGTGTGAGGATGAAATGTGGTTGTTGGCCGTTAAAGAGGTCAGCCAGCTACGTAGGCAGGCAGCTCGTCGCCTCGTCAGCCAAGCTCCGGTTGCTAATAAAGTGGGATGGCTATCGGTACGTACCTCGAACCTTCCACCAACAAGCAGCCCCACAATGGAAGGCTTCAGCTTTCCTTTTAGTGGCGGAGGCGGTGGTGGCGCGCTCAGGCGTTTGGCAGGTAGCCTGCACCCCACCGGAACAGTGATCCACCGAAGCCCCGGTCACGACCACCCTCCAACCTTACGTAAGGAACCTGGGGACGACGACAAGCTAGGCCGGCTCCCAACCGGGTCGTCAACACCATTCTCGGCCGCTCGTTGAAGCTTGGCGCTCCTCTTCTCGCAAACCCACAGCCTGGTGTATCCCAGCCTATCAAGCAAGTTCCGCGACCGCATTGTGGTCAAACATCCCTCTCAACCCTCGACGTCACATCTCCTCTTGCTTTTCGCCTACTCCCAGCCAACATACAACCCGCCGCAATGGCCTCCGACGAGCCGCTGAACCACCTGTCCGAGTCCGGCGTCACCATTCGCTCCGATAGCGAGATGTACTCGGGAGCTGAAGAACTGTCATCTCCTCCGTCCTCAAACTCGCCCATCATCCTCTACAAGCCCCCGACTATGTGGTCCCTGGTCCGAGGCGCCGCCATCAACCTGCTACTGCCCTTCATCAACGGCATGATGCTGGGATTCGGAGAGCTGTTTGCCCATGAGGCAGCGTTTAGGCTAGGATGGGGAGGTACTAAGGTGGGTTGCTCTCGCTTACGCTTCCTGAAATCCATGTGAATCCGGAAGTCTGATTAAAGCGCTGATGTTCACAACGTCAACTGTTTGATCTTTAGGGCCCGCACTAACAGTTGGTAGGTTTTCCCCCTCTCCCGACGGAGAGCCCACCCTATCGGGCCGGGCATCGAGCTTCAGGATCGGTCATACACTCCTCGACCGTCGCTCAGCGACATTGCGAGTATGGAATGACTATCTGCGTGGGACTAAATCGGATATAGCCTTTTCCCGGGAATATCTACTCGGAGGGCGTGGGAACGCCACCTAAACTCCCAAGAAACTCATTAGCCGCTCCAACTATATATGCGTTCCATCTGTTCCAAAGATTAGCTAAAGGGAGAAAAGGGGGAATTCAAGAAATGGATACAGCATGGAGCATGGCATATGTAACGGGCTACATCATTTAGACAGGGTTGGGGGTACAGCGATGATGCCACACCACACGCTCAGATGTGAATACGACCTCAACAGGGCGAGGTTCTGCAAGCGCAACTTTTTAATCTGCGATCACTGCATGCTCCCAGCATTATAATGCAACATCTGTCTCCCTTCTAGAGTCCAGTGCCCTTTTCATCATGCGCAACTGACCAGGGGTTTCCGGGCGAGCGACCACCGGGCGCCGAGGCCGAGAATTAGCCGCCGCTCGCTCAGGTATCGTACCAAAAAAAATATCCCACTTGTCCGCGCTCCAGCGCTCATCTTTAAACTCGTCCACCACATCCACCCACGCCGCTGCCATGCTACCCAGCAGAGGAATTGTGCGCTCCCTGCCCTCGGGGGCGTTTCAGAGGCAACTCGCCAGCCAATCCGTGCGTCTAGTCTGCAATTCGCTGCCGCAATTGCTTCAAGCTCCCCCCGCTCTCGGCCCGGCTTGCTGACTCTGGTGTAGATCTCGAGGACTATTCCCCGACGACTCGGCGATGGCCGCCAATTCGGAACCGCCCTGAAGAACCCTCGCGCTGCCCTAATGGCTGGCTCACGGGTCGGTGCGAGAGGTGTTGCGGCGCCCGTTGTGCTGGGTGGTGTTAGGACCCTGTCGCTCTGGGGTTATGGAATTTATGGGAAGAAGAAGACGGAGACGCCCGCCGTCGATGCTGTGGAAACGACGACGACACCTATCGCACCCGAAATCCCCGCGCAGCCCACGGTAGTCGATGCTCCTGTAACCGCCGAAGTCTTGGCCACGCCCGCCGAGACCGTCGCCGCTACCCCCACCCTCCCCTCCGACCTCGACCTCGCCTCCATCGCTGACCTGGGCAGCGCCAACATCCTCAATATGCCCGAGGGCCTGGGCTTCCTCTCCGCCATCGGCCTCGACTACGGCTGGGGTCCTACCTCGGTGATGCAATGGGTGCTCGAACACGTGCATGTCTGGGGCAGCATTGGCTGGGGCGGCTCCATCGTCGCGACGGCCCTGATCCTGCGCGTCGTCATGTTCTACCCGCAGATCCGCAGTCTACGCTTCAACGCCGCCATGAACCTGATGCGACAGGACCCCCGCGGCAAGGAGGCCATGGAGCTCGTCAAGAAGGGCTACCAGACGGGCGACCGGGAGATCCTCCAGAAGGGCCAGTTCCTCAACAAGATGGTTCGGGAGCAGTACGGCGCCTACAACTCGGGCATGCTGTGGTCCTTCCTGCAGATCCCTTTCAGTTTTGGTCTGTTCCGAATCATCGGCGGCATGTCCAACATCCCCGTGCCCTCCATGGAGACGAGCGGCTATCTCTGGTTCTCCGACCTGACTGCCTCGGACCCTTTCTTCATTCTGCCCGCCCTGGGTTCCGGTCTCCTGTTTGGCGCCATGATGGTAAGCATTTTTATTTTCCGACCTGTAACTCTTCTCTCTTGAGCTCCTACTGACAACCCTTCCTAGGTCAACTCTAAGTACGCCCCTGCAAGCCAGAAGGCGATGATGAAGAAGATGATGTGGGTCTTTGGCACCGTCGGCTTCATCGGTACCACCTTCCTCTCCGCCGGTGTCAACCTCATGATGGTGTCAACCGGTTTCGCCACCCTCCTCCAGGCCCTCATCCTCAACAACGAGACCGTCCGCCGCATCGTCGGCCTCCCCATCCTCGAGGTGCAGGAGGTTAAATACGAGGCACCCCGCCCGTCTAGCCCTGGCATCACCGGCCTCCGCGAGCGCCTCACCAACAACCTCAACGACATGAAGAAGGGAGTCACCGACCAGGTCGGCAGCTATACCGGCAACTACGCCGGTACCGAGGCAGAGCGCGCCGAGAAGAAACGCAAGGAGACGATGGCGAAGCTCGAGAATATGCGGAGACAGCTCGAGCGCGACGAGTTCCAGAAGAAGTACAAGGGCCAGTAAATCACAACACCCCGAAATGTACTATTTTGAAGCAAAGCCAGCGACGATACGACCAAGAAGAAACGTGAGGTATTGCATGATATAGCGAGGAGAAGAGAATCCAAAAGCGGCGGCAGCTATTGCATGAGCCTGTGTATATATAGCGAACGGGTGGACAGAAGCGATGGGTAACCAAAACAGCCGGATTTCTTGGAGAGCATCTTCCCCGCTCCGGAGTGGACGGGGGGTTTCATTGTACAATTAGAGAGGCATGGAGATTGGGGAAGCGGAGAAACAGCTCCCCTTTGGCGCGAGACATGATGATGGATATACGGGTGTACAATGTAATAGACCTAGGATCTCCTATGCTCAAAGACGACATCTAAGTCCGTGCGGTTTTGCAGTGATCCTTGCGATGGAGTTTGTGATGGAGGTGGCGCATATATCGGTGGTTTTCAAAGCACAGGAGCCATAAACATCAACTCGCAAGACACTCGGTATGAACATGGGCTGCTCCAATTGATCCAAACCGCAAACACTTCCCAATCCACGACTTGCTTGCAGGTTTCCATTATCGGAACTAGCCTAATATCGTGGGCCCTCTGCCGCCTTCGCTGAGCCACTTTTGAGGCCCCCGTTTTCCCATCCGGGGCCCCGGGGGGCGTAAGGAATATATGTCTGAAATGCTTCATAGTGCTTTCACAAGGAAGATAAAAACCGTTGCCTCCGCCGTACCAGTACAATAGCCTTCCCTTTACTCTATTATGATGTCCTCGCGTTCCATCATGATTCTTTCCTTCAGCCCCTCCGCACATCACACCCTTTCATTGTGTTAAACATTAGAAGACGGTTCCGTCGCTTTCAATCAGAATCGGGGCCTCCTTAGTATTAGGCCGGTTAATCTCGGCAATTTCACGACCACCCTGTTGACTGTTAGCTCATTGCACCGATAACAAACGAGGGATTTGGGAAGATCTTACCCTCCAACTGCCAGCCTCCAACAACTGCGCCAAGGTCAACTCGTGACCAGCCAAGTCCGACTGAAGCGCCTTGTTCACCTCTGAAGCGAGCTTGTCTAGGAAACCAACCGTGACGCCTCTCCACTCGACGATGACGTCGTCACTAGGCTCAAACATAGGCGCAACCTCGACGCCACTAGCACCCGTACGGCGGCACCAATCGGTGTAGTTCTGAAGGCCGCGCTCGGCATCGTCCTTCTTTAGCGTCAGGACGCCCAGATCGACAAAGAGGCCACCGTTTCGGTACTCGGGCAGGCCAGTGAGCAGCTCAGTGCCAGCAAAGTGCATTTTCAACAGGGATTGCATGGGCTGCATCAGCGAGTAGGTGAGCCACTGGGTGATCTTGTGGAAGGGGAGAATTGACTCCCACGCAGCGGCGTTGTTGTTGTTGGGGAAGGCGGAGATTTTAGCGGAACCGCCTGGCTGAGGCATAGACTGGCATGGCCAGGCATCGCCGAGGGAGACGCCGTTGATGGCAGTTCGTGACTGGGGCCAGATCGGGGCAAGGCCAGTCATCAAGACGTTCCAGAGGACGGGGAGAGGGACGATAAGCATTGAAGAGGCCTGAGTCGAGGGATGGCCAAGGAGATGATCTAAGGCGCATTAGCACACGGGAACACTAAGTCCACAGGGTTCCGCGCCGGGCTCACCAATCATGTTTCCGGGTCGGCCATCAGGGCCAAAGTAGTCGGTCTTGTCGCGGAGAGCACCAGCTAATCGAGTGAGCATTTGGGCACGACCCTCGAGGCCGGCCATCTCGTTACCGGGCCTCGACTGGAGACTTGAGGTAAGCTGCTGTAGAGTCAGATCCTGCAGACCCTCCTTGTCGACTTGGAACTTGTTGCTGGGGTTTCCGGAGAACAATCCCTAGAGACGAGTCAGCTGTTGTGTTCGAGTCAGCGAGTGGCGCGAGTCAGCCACTTACAGCCTTGAACATCTCCAAACTCGCCACGGCGATACCCTCTGATCGTCGGTAGATACGCCCATTTTCGTTGCTCTTGTACGACCAAGCAGTACCTGCTCCGGCGTCTAGCAGGACACTGATAAGGAACAGGTCAATCAGGCGACGGCACCGCTCAGCGTTGTCGACAGTGTCGGGCCAGGTGGACAGGAGCTGGGCAATACGGTCTCGACCGCCGACAGCGAAGTGTTGGTATCTACCATGGGGGGGGATGCTGGTGAACGGGGCATCGTAATCTCTCTGTAGGCGCAACGGTTAGCGACAATGCTCGTCACCAATCTGGGAGCAGCTAAAGCTCTGCGTGGCTTCGCGTCGAGGAATTCACGGGCTCTCGTGTCATGTACGCTGGCTGCGCAAACAGCAAAAAAAGTATCGACATACCTTGATAATGCCGGATACGAAAGTCACGACATCGGGGAACTTGTTCATGTCGACGTCAAAGTGGCGAAGATCATTGCGAAAGGCCTTGTCGCTGACGATCTTGCTGCGCTCTCTCACAGCGCCAAGGCTTCGCAGGTAGCCAGCAGGGTCCAGTTGAGGGTCCGGAGGTCGAGGAAGGTCGATCTTGGGGAGCTTGACGGGCGACAGAGGCGTCAATGGAGTGCCGGGCGAGGTGCTCGCGGCGGAGGAGCGGTTGAGCGGGTTGCGCCCGGCGCCGGGAGGCGACCTGAGGCTGGAGGAATGCGAGTTGATGCTGGCATTGGACTGGATGGTGTTGATGGCGGGCTCGGCCTTCGGGGCCTTCTCTTTGCGAGAGAAGAGGCCCATTGTGATTAAGCAGGTGGTGGTGTTTGGAGGTTGTAGTGGTGTTGGATTGTTCCTGGGCTGATAAAGCGAGGCGCTTCGACGAGGGAGCGAGGTGGGGCTCAGAGTTCGGATGAGACGAGAGCACGAGCGACGAGCAGTCGAGATGAAGCGAGCAAGCGGGCAAGCAGGCGACGAAGAAAAAGAGACGAAAGCTCGGGGTTAGAACAGGACAAAAGAGCACGGGGGAAGAGAATTGTCCTCGAGCCAACGATGCAAGGGGGAAGAGGGAGGAGAGACGGGAACGAGCGATTGGAGTTCCTTTGTCGGGGACCGGGGGGAAGACTTAAGCCTCGAGACAGGCAGGCAGAGAGACGGGAGACGGGAGACGGGAGAGGCAGGCACAAGCACGGGTAGACAACACAGACACAAAGCAAGCACAGGAGAAAGAGACCAGAGAGCGCGAGAGAGAGACAAGACGGACGAGGACGAAAGCGAACGAGGCGTCAGGGGGGGAGGACCCTCGACTCTTCTGCGGGGGTTGGAGCTAGGCCCAACAGTGGTCCAGGCGATGGTTAGGGAGGCGCCCGAGCGTCGTTTAGGGCCCCCCCCCCCCCTGGAAGCAGGTAGCCCTGGAGTAGGTGACTAGGTACCGACCTCACCTGCTAGGCGTAATGGATGTGGTGGTGGTGCACTGGTGCACTGGTGCACTGGTGGGCGTAGCCAAGGCCCGGCCAACAGGGGGGGTGGTTCGGTGGGCGATCATGTCCAGGGATCATGGCTGGCGGGCCTGCTGGCGGGTTGTTGGCGGGCTGTTTAGCGGGTTTGCCAGTGGTCTGTGGTCTGTGGTCTGCTCGCCAGTTTGGGGGGTTGGCTTGCGACTGTTATTACTTAGGTGGTCGTTCGTCGCTGGGGCCGCTCGTCGCTGGGGCCGCTTTCGTTCGTTTGGAGGTGGGCGTCTTGCGAGCGAGGCGCCGTTGGGTGGTCTGGCCTTGGTCAATTGAGCGCTGGCGTGTTGGAGCTGGCACAGTACGAGACGAGGACAATGGCGAGTCTTGTTTGGATGAGTTGGAGATGTCCGGGATCGCATTGTTCTCTTCAATGGGTGACGCATCGAGTACCTATCTGCGTAGACTAGTGCCTCCTATGTTGTCCCCGCGCTCTGGGTTTTATTCACACACCATGCACGTGAGCGCCGATTCCTTAAAGTTACGGGTTGAGTTATGATGGATGGGTTCCTCATGTCGAGATCAAAGCAAGGGAGAGAGACGACAAGACCTGTGAAAGAAGTAATGCAACTAATTATCCGTACCGTACTACGTTCTACCTGCGGATACTTTGTACTATGTGTCCGACACCATGTCGCAGCCCGAGGCCTGGGGCTTGAACCACGAGCGGAAGTGTCGTAGCCTGCTGCCATGTCCGGCCGCGGGCAGCTGGATGAATCGGGCAAGGTTGAAGGACGAGGGATTAGGATGGGATGGCTTCACGGGGTACAGTACGAACACTTTCGCGATCTAGATACATTGTGCCTTCTCTGTCCGCAGTAGTGAAAATGCCACCGTATCCGTACTGCAGACGGGCACCGAACTATTGCCCCAAGACCCGAGAACGGTGGCCACTCGCGGACACGGGGGACGGGACCACGGAAATGAGGCGGCGAGTCATGGGCTCTCGCAGGCTTCGAAGCACGAACAGTAGAGTGACATCTGACAGGGCAAGGTGCGGGACGATCCATCCGCCGCAAAGCTCCATCCACACGGCAAAAGCAAAGTGCAGCACAGGCGGGCGCAAGGCCTCGAACTGTTAGTGGCCATGGGCCCAGTCGCGAACAAAATGCTAACATGCACAAAACACGAACCGATACAGACAAGACAAGACACGGACTCGCCTGAGCTCGTTCATCATCTCAGTGAGACACCTCGAATGAAGCCCGCAAGATTAAGAATGACAGCATCCCGTCTGTTCACGCCCCCCACGCAGCAGCACCCGCACCGTAGGCTCGGGGCGAGACTCAAGCCCAACCGATGCGACACGATTTCCCTTCCGCATTCCACATACGCCCCAGTCATTTTGTCATCGAGCACATACCCAAGTACAAATGCCCCAGATGTAAAGAGAAAGAATGAGAGAACGAATCAATGAAAATTCAGTGTCGAAAAACGTCAACCCCACAATGAGGAGACGGCTGCGGACCATATGCAATGAACAGGCGGCATCCGAATAGTGGAGAGCAGATGCCAGATGGGACGAAGGAAGAAGAAAAGCGGCGAGCGGGAAAAAGAAACAAAAGGGTCTTGGCCATTCGATGGGGGCCGTAACCGAACCATTCCAATGGCATTGTCAGAGGAGAGGCAGAAAAAAGAAGAAGAAAAACTATCCATTCATTCATTGCCTGCCCAAAGCCGCGGATTGCGAGAGCGGGTACCGTGCTGTAGTGAGACAGTGATGGTGTGAATTTGACTGATATGAGATGTCTCGCCCTTTTGCACGAACTTCTACGGTCATGAGGGCTTTCTTTTCTTGTTCTGGTGACAGGACCTGTCGAATTGTCTGTGACCAACTATGTACCTACCGATCATTACTTCTTTCAAGCCCTTTGCTTGTGTTCATACCACACACATCGTGGATACACAGACAGACATGTAAACTCGGAAGTGCACCTTCGGCAACGGTAACCTTTCGGATGAGACACATTGGAGGAGAAACACCCATCCGAAACCTGCAGCGGAAGTCAGATACCCCCAAAGGGGTTTATTCTCTTGCCGTCTCGGTGAGGGACGGAACGGGACCAAACAACCCCCTCCGGGGTCGATCTGGCTCGGTGAAGAAGCAACAAGTGTCCCGTGGAATTTTGGAACTTTCTTTTTCACCTTCCGTTTCTTCTCGAGATGAAGGAGATCAATTAGCCCGCGGGTGGTATATGTAGCACAATGCAAGGGAGCGAAGCTGGTGCTGAGCCCTATGCCCGGGCCCTTAAATATGAACCCTTGTCGACTTCGCGTCGCTTGTGTATCCGTCCGGAGCCGGTTGCACGCTGCACTTGCACCATGTGTGTGTATGTATGTACCTTGTCAACTTGTGTGGTTTTGTGCCTGGTGCCTTGCATGGATGCCGAATGCTGGGTGCATGGATGCAACCCTCCATTCAGAAAGAAGCCTCGAGCTATCCGTGATCCATCTGGACCCTGGTTGCCTTTCTGTCGCACCCTTGCTTGTTGCTTGCATGGAGACACACACCACCAACTAAACCAAACTACCTAAACCCACGCAACGACAAAAATCGCTACGGAAATGCGTGTGTGCCTGTCTCGTCTCGCCAGGCACCAGGAACAGATTCAGACCCCGGGCCTCAATATCCAATAATTCGTACTCTGTCAGTGGGTTTTCCCCGTGGCTCTCCCCGTAACTCTACCTGTCAAGCCTGTCCTCCTGCATGCGGCGCGTCGCCTACCCGCTGAAGATGTCACCATCCTTGCCAGACATCAGCTAGAAAGCGACACTAGGCCACAGTTCCTCTTCTTATTTGTTCCCTTTTCTCTCGCCATTTGCTTTGTTTATTCATTCGCCTGGCCTGCTCCTGTTGGCGATGTGATTGATGTGATTATTGACTCTGTCCCCCCCCAGTACCTTTGGTACCAGCGAATAATTTGTTTATGGGCTAAACAAGTCAGGGGTGACATATCGGCGCCACTGAAAACCTGACTTCAAAGACACCCAAGCCAGGCATTCGGGACTCCCCCATCCGTTACGAACTTCGGGCAATAGGTACTTCTGTCCAACGGCCTTTGCAGCAGTCTCTCTCTCTCTCTCTCTCTCTCTCTCTCCCTCTCTCTCTCTTGTCTCTCTTCATCCTGGTGGGGTTTTCGGTGTTGATCCTCCCGGGTCTGTGCAAAGCAACGCCCAAGTGTTGTGCAGTATTGATCCATGTCCGCCCAACGCTACGATTTGCTCTCTCATCCACACACGCCCCCGTCTTTGCGCCGCACCCGCGATGCACGGGACTGGGACTGGCTGGGAGCGCGAGTCGGCCTAGGTTACGGTGTTGCACGCACGTACCTGGGGCGAGCTTTTGTGGGTTCTTCGATGGGAACTTCTTGGGCGGACGGAGATGGCTTTGGTGCTGGCGGACAAAAGCGAGTAATTAATTACTGTGTACTCCGTAGTAGACCGGCTTGACTGATGCTGGCTTCCGCTTCGGACTAATTATTAGGTACGTAGAACCAATAAATCCAGATAAGTGAGAGCGAGAGAGCCAGAGGACTACTGTAATTACTCCGTAGAAGGCGTCGTACTATGTAGAGTTCTTGTGTCATTGATTGATTGATTCATCCATTCATGTTGCTCTCTTCACGTAGATTGCCCGGCTTATTAATGTACCACTCGGTTCGTACGTACATAGGACCCGGCCATTACTCGCACCCATGCACGCACGCGTGTTGTCCGACGAGCACGAGGCCATCGATTTCCTCACTGCCGTATGCCGAGCCCAGCGCCATGGCCCGCGGGACCTGCAATCCATGTTCCCCGAGGCGAAGAGTCGGAGAGAATATAATTACAGATACCACGTACAAGCAAGACTTGGTCCCCATCGTCGATCCCCATTGATCTGGGACGCTCTCCTGGACCTGATTCAATCTTGCCTCAGGGATCGCCAGTCCGCTTCCAGACAAAGTCCCCGGGCCTTTCCCTGGAACGGAGCCGACGCATGGGACGACTGCTGGCTCCAGAGCATCGGGCCGGATCGTCTTCCCCCGGCGGGCCCGGGCCTTTTTAGGCCCGTCTTTGTTTCCCAGGGGCGGCCGGTGGTTTCTGTTGGTTGGTTGGGAAGGCACAGGAAGCCAGGAAGCCAGGAAGCCAGGAAGCCAGCATGGGTTGAGCAGTGGTCGGCGGCACAAAGGAGGCCAGTATTGGCGCATGTCGATGCACACACAACCCCCGTATCAAAGTCCGTTGGCAGCTGTCGTGGAATGGGAGGGTATAATTAACGAATATCGGCTTAGCAAGCCAAGCCAGGCCAGAAGGCCTTCATCCTTCCCCTTACCCGCGGCCTAGCCTTCTTCCGGTCTGGTCTGTCTAATGATTCCCATTTAGGCCGAGGGACGGATCAATATAATCTCCTCTTCTATGAATTGACGCAAACACCTTGGGTTCCCCATCGTCCCCCGGCGGAGGCAGCCCCGACATTTTGGAACCCATCGATAATCTTTATTGGTCGGTAGAATAGGTACGCAACTTACTAATAAAACCCACCTTGCTTCATCGTTCTGCCGCTGGAAAATCACCCGTCAACGCTTGGCCAAGTCGGCGCTGGCGCTCAGGCCGCCTTGCAAACGCTAACACGGACAGTCACCGAAGAGAAGAAGCTTAGATATTAGATATTAGACTTGATATCACGGCCGTGTGCTGCGGACGGACACCCGGATAATTGCTGTGCTTGCTTTTCCCATCCAGACGGGAGCCAATGCCCAGTATTCCAGTAAGTTAAGGCGTCCAGGAACAACAGCCCTACGAAGCTCAATGTTCAGCCATGTGGTGGTGCAATGTACAAAGTACTACGGAGTATGTATTCGTAAATTCTACCGTCGTTCCCGAGGCCATGTCGAGCGAGGTAACCCAATGTGAGAACTACCAAAACTAACTCCCCAATCCCCCCGGTCGCCGGCTCCATTGCCGTCCTCCGCATCTCCTCCCTGGGCGTCTTCTTCCCATCTCCGGCTTTCCCACTCTGTGCTCCTCGCGTCCTGTCCTGGCTATCCGTCGCCTCGTCTCGCCTCGTCCCTATCCAAACGCAAACCTTGTGCCCGGACTCCTCCTCCTCCTCCTCCTCCTCTATGGAGTAGCTCGAGCCTCAGAGGAGCCTCCGGCGCAATGTGTCTCTGTATCCATGTGGTGGCACCCCGGCCCTGTTCCCGCTAGACTTTCGCTAGACTCTCCCTGGATACCACCGCCGAGCCCACGCGGTTCCCCCACCGGTCTTGAGCCCTGTCTTGCATGACTCTCGCGCGCACGCAGTCACACAGTCTCTCCAGCCTCGAGCCCTGAGAAGCTCAGGAACAAGCGAGGCCAGAGCCCCAACAAGGGCCCAAGGGTACCTCACATAGTCTACCCTAGGTAGGTAGGATGCCTTAGCAGGATACCAAGGTAGGGAGGTGGTACCGGTAGCTGCACATGGAACAACAAGGAAGACACACAGATGCACCATTGCGGTACCTGGCCGCTCCTAAAAGAGGCAAAGTCATGGAACAGGATGGCCCCATGGAGATGACCATGACAGATGGATGGGTCAAAGACACGGGCCCTCTGAACCTCGACAAGTAACATGGCGAGGTGACGACAGGGCGACGAGACGGAGCCGACCCTTCATCTTCCAGGGACCACGAGGCGACCACGTTTTCCCACGTTTTCCCACGTTTCGGACCCAGCATGCGGCTAACCTGGTGTTAATAAATCTTCCAGTAGTCCGAGACTTTCGACCATCACGTATTAGTTATACATATATATATATATATTTGTATGATTTACAGCCATGATGCCATGATAGACTCCTATTCAAGCCATGGTAGTTTATAGCACACGAACACAAAACGTATGCATAGCATGCGTTAAGCAAGCATGTTATGCCATGGGCAGCTTGCGGCCGCCTTGGCCCATTCCCCCTTCTCTGAGATTCCCCGAATAGTCAGTCTGACTGAGACAAGGGCTCGCCCTGCCCGGCTTCCCGTTTCACCCTACGCACCAGAAGAGAAGTGGCCCCGATGCCCGTCATCCTTCCTTCGGGGCTTCGCCTCGAACCAAGACGCCGGTAACCTAGTTTTTCTCGGATCAAGGTAGACGTCAAAAAGTCCCCCTCCCTTGCCGACGTGTATACTACGTGACGTTACGTCTACCAAAAGGCGACAAGAAATGGCCGCATCAGGCGCGCTCGTCATGACCACCCCGGGAACCTACGTGCCATGGAGCCATTTGTGCTACGGTACGGAGTAGTTGGCCGACTTGGAGACTTGGGCGGCTCCGGAGGGAAGACTGCGGGCGCATGATGCAGATTATCAATGCAAGATTTCGGGATCTGGACGACTGCCCTGTCTGTGCGCTTGTGCCGATACAATTGTTGTTACCAGCTTCAACATACGCGATAGAGTTTGGACATACGCATTCATCGTCGAGTACCAAACACTTCTATTACATATGTCTAAGAATGCGTTTGGTGTTGAAGGTTGATGCTACCTAATAAAACACGGTTTTTTTCAACGGTGCCAGTCTTCGAAACCGTTGCTTTTGACAGATATGCAAACATAGCTACAGTGGTTCTTGTCTATCACGTTCCAGTATGCTATTACGAGACATATTTACTGTAGACATGGGCTCTTTACTAGTCTTGAGAACTTTACATACTACCAACAAAAGTAAATTGGCATAGCACCCTCAGCGACCTCTTCCCTACGGTAACCTCGCAAGCTTGCCGCCCTTATAGACCCTTCCGTGAGGACAACTGGAATCTCTTCGTCGTTGACGCCGACCCTGAGCGAATGACCTTGATGTTCCTGTGCTGTTGAGAAGACTGTTGTCTTCGATTATTATCAGTGTGCACAAGGGAGGATGTTGCACTTCCCACTTTTGTTTAGTGGCCCAACAGGTGCATTCGCTAGTACAAAGATAATGATCATGTCGTCCTCGTGCACTGATCAATACGAAGCCTCGATCTTCACATGAACCGTGGACACCGAACCATATAATCAGAACAATAACCACGTTTGCATCCTTGTCACCACGACCGGAGAGAGGAAGGGGATAATGGACAAGTCGTGAAGGCGATGAGCAGACGAACTTCTGTATTCATTCCATAAATCGCAAGTGGTGCCCCTCGGCTGTTTGTACTGAGCTAGGGCAGCTTTCCATTCTTGAGAGCAAGTTCTGAGGACAGACTAGAGTATAATTTAAATGTTGAACGAAATAGGTAGTGACTTGTCGGAGGGGGTATGTTGACATCGGACTGTACCCTACGACAAGGGGCTGAACAGAAGAGACAAAAATATTGGCAATTGCTGCTTTGATGTGCTAGATGAAGAATGTAGCATGGGATAGCGTCAAGCGCATTCCTGGGTTTATCATAGACACCGCCGGTTAGAGACGACGAGTACTGATGACGCGGGAGGATAACACTTGAGGCAACAGCTAGCTTGGTGGATAGTAGTGAAGTTGAGGCTCATACTGAATCTGGATAGAGTGATTGAGACATCATTCAACACGGAGTAATTAAGCGTAGACACGAAAATGGACCAAGGACAGTTGCTTTGACATTGTTTCTTCGTTCAACACGCTACTGAACTACAACATAAATTCCCACCGAAATCAGTCTTTTGGCAATCTTTGCGTTTCGACTCCTATATGTAAAGTGTCAGTGGGACTTGGCCGAATAGTGAACGAGTATTTTCTCAATTTGCACTTACTTGATATAATACAAGGCCCCTTTCCTCCACGTACTCTTTTCTCCGGCGTGCCCCTGACGCGGATCATTGTTTCTCGGCCCCGGCCTGGGAATTGAGAATGCGATTATTTTTTTCATACTTTTCAAGCCACTCATGCGATTTAAGCAATGAGATCGGCAACGTTCATGGGCATCTCGTCGATTTGAGTAGAGTAGTACACTGTAAACGTCAGAGTTTGGACCACAAGTACTCATCATGGGTAACTCACATTCGATATCTCGGAGGATGCGCACGTCTTCGGTAGTAACGAAGTTGATAGCAACGCCCTTGCGACCGAACCGACCACTTCGGCCAATACGGTGGATGTAGTTCTCACGGTTGCTAGGCAAGTCGTAGTTGATGACCAAGCTAACCTGCTGCACATCGATACCACGGGCCCAGACATCGGTCGAGATGAGGACACGACTGTTGCCCTGGCGGAAATCCTGCATAATGCTGTCACGCTCCTTCTGGGGCATGTCACCATGCATGCTGCTGACGGTGAAGTTGGCCTCGCGCATCTTGTCGGTGAGCCAATCGACCTTGCGGCGGGTGTTGCAGAAGATGACGGCTTGCGTGATGGTTAAAGTGTCGTACAGGTCGCACAAGGTGTCAAACTTCCAGTCCTCCTTCTCCACGGCGATGAAGTACTGCTTCAAGCCCTCCAGCGTCAATTCGTCACGCTTGACCAGGATGCGAACAGGGTCGGTCATGAACTTGGTGGTCATGTCGAGGACATCGTAGGGGAGAGTGGCGCTGACGACGACAACCTGGGTCGCGGGGGGGAGGTATCGGTAAACGTCGTAGATCTGTTCTCGGAAACCCTTGTTCAACAGCTCGTCGGCTTCATCCAGCACCAGCATCTTGATGTGTCTAGTGCGCAGGTGTCGTCTTCGGATCATGTCCGCCACACGCCCGGGGGTGCCCGACACAATGTGTTGGCCGTAGTCGAGCTTGCGAATATCCTCACCAACGTTGGTGCCGCCGATACAGGCGTGGCATTGCACGTTCATGTAGTCGCCAAGGGCCATGACAACAGACTGGATCTGAGTCGCGAGTTCGCGAGTAGGCGACAGGACGAGGGCCTGGGTCTCGCGCACCGCAGTGTCAATAACCTGTAGCATGCTGATCGAGAAGGTCGCCGTCTTTCCCGTGCCGGACTGGGCCTGCGCGATGGTGTCGCGGCCCTTGCAGACCTGCACGATAGCTCGCGACTGGACGGCCGAGGGAGATTCGTATCCATAGGCGTAGATTCCGCGGAGAAGATTCTCTGTCGACAGATTAGCCTGGTTGTTTCTTCAGCCTGTTCGCGATAGACGTACCCTTCAACGACATAGACTCGAAAGTAGGATGGACCGTCACCTCCTTGGAGGTGGAGAACTCCATGCGCTCATCCGCCTTGCGGTCAATTCCTCCAGCACCCTCAGCCATGATTGCAGATTTGTTCGGGATTGTGTACGAAGTAGTCGGCTAGAAAGTGTTACGTCGCGATGGAGTTGCAGTATGCTGGGGTTAAAGTTTTGGAAATTTGGTGCTGGCGGCGAGATCGGAAATACTTCGGCGGGCCAATGCGCCCGAACGCCACTGTAAAGTCGCGACGAGACGAGACGAGGCTGGCAATTTTTGTCCAAGGCAGACTCCAAGCTCGCCATCAACCATTCAACTGCGCAGACACAGCAACTTTGACGTCACGCATTCTTCCTCGACGCGACCAAACAAATCCCACCCAGCCAGCCTATCGAGCTCCGGCGTCATGTTGGTTCTTGAAGAGCAGCGGTACATCCATGAGGATTTAGAGCGCCTCGAACAGGGCGTCGCGGATCGCATTCGTGATGAACCGAAACATGTGAGCATGACAGCGCCTAACCTTTATCCACAGAGCTGACCTGAGGTTTGTTTCTTAGATCCGTGATCGCCTAAACAGAGACCATGAGATCTCGCAATTACTAGACCAGATCCAAATCCAGTCCAGCAACCTCCTAGGCATCTACAAAGACGACACCGGTGTGCGTTCACACGAGATTCAACAAATTGGAACCGGCGATCCCTTCGAGGAGTTCTACAAGCAGCTAAAAGACGTTCGCGAGCACCACGCAAGATACCCCAACGAGCAGGCCGAGAACTCAGAGCAGCGCTACAAGGCGAAGAAGGCATCTAACGATGGATTGGAAGCTATGCCATCCATTGTGGACTCACTTTTCTCTGGAGAGGAGGCGTACGGACGATTTTTCGACTTGAACCCGTCCCACGAGGCCTACCTGAATCTCCCCACCGTCAAGCGACTGACTTACCTGCAATATCTCGAGTCATTCGACAACTTTGCGCCGGGTTACGGAGGCGTCAAGCGAGGCGACAAGTTGACTGATCAGTACTTCAAGTACGTTGGTCAACTGGCGGAGTATCTCGAGTCCTTTATGCGGAGAACAAGACCGTTGGAAGACGTGGATAAGGTCCTCGCATCATTCGACAAGGAGTTCGAGAGCGCATGGGAAAAGGACGAATTCGAAGGCTGGAAGAAGGAGGTTCCTTCAGCAAACGGCACAGCGAAGGCAACCAGCACGGCCGATGCAGTGTGGTGTGATGACTGTGAGAAGGAATTCAAGAATGAGAATGTCTACAAGAACCACTTGACGGGTCGCAAGCACCTCAAGGCAGCTGAGCAACGGAAACGGCGGCAGGAGGAGGGTTCGGACGATACTCCAAGTGGAACGAGCGCCGGAGCAGTCTCTGCGACGAGATTGAAAGAACGAGCCTTGGCGGAGCGAGAATACCGGGTGAAGCGACTGGCCAGTGCCATGAGCACGGAACGCAGCGACACCCGCGTGAACGTGGAACGCAAGCAGGGCATGACGGAGCGCGAGCGTCAACAAGAACTCGACAACCTCATGAACGTTTACGACAATCCCCAGGAAACCGTCGAGGAGGGCGAAGGCGAGGACGAAGACGGGGAGGAGAGGATTTACAATCCTCTCAAGCTGCCCCTTGCCTGGGACGGCAAGCCCATCCCCTTCTGGCTATATCGCCTGCACGGCTTGGGCGTCGAGTTCAAGTGCGAGGTCTGCGGTAACTTCGTCTACATGGGCCGACGAGCGTTTGACAAGCACTTCAACGAGGCGCGACACGTGTACGGCCTCAAGTGTCTGGGCGTTAACAACACCAGCCTGTTCCGCGACATCACCAAGATCGACGAGGCGGTGAAGTTGTGGGAGAAGATTCAGCGGGAGAAGAAGAGAAACACTGTGGACGAGGGCAGTGTGGTACAGATGGAGGATGGCGAGGGCAACGTGATGCCTGAGAAGGTGTACTACGATTTGCAGAAGCAGGGTCTGTTGTAAAGAAGGGACCAATTTATGTATATCACAGAGGTTTCGATAAGGGGTACTACTGGTAGAGATATTAGGAGCATCTTGCGAACAAAGTCGCATAATCAGTCATGGACGTTCCTTTGTCGCACACCAACCGATCTAGCAAGGTACCCGTCATCGTGTAGTACCTCCATACGAAGTACAAATGGGGGTTTCGAAACAAATGAGCGCCCATAACCACCATGGCTATAGTCAATTTAATCAAACTTCTTCGCCTCATTTGAATACAAATGGATCACTCGTCCGAGGCTTTTCTGTATTTTTTTTATTTGTACTTGCGGTTTGAAAGCCAAGCGCGACTTAGGTAGAGAGCTCAGCGATTCTGCGTTTGGGATTAGTCATCCATCAGTCTCCATCGCCCCTCCAACAGTGTGAAAGGATCACGGTTGAGTAAACAACTTGCCGAACTTGAGATGTGACAGGTTTCCCATTGCCTCGGAACAGGCATGTCACAGCTTTCAAAGCCCCTCCCGGCCCTGTACACCGTCTACGTTCTCCGCTCGACGGTGCGGCATGCGTCGATATACATCGGGTCCACGCCGAACCCGCCACGGCGGTTGAAGCAGCACAACGGCGAGGCCCCAGGCGGCGCTGTGCGCACCGCGCGGCCGACTCTACGCCCGTGGGAGATGATTGTCCTCGTGTCTGGATTCCCGAGTATGGTTGCTGCTCTCAAGTTTGAGTACGACATGAACATTCGTTTGGGCTATTTGCAAGGATTCGCTGACTGGGAGTCGTAGATGGGCGCTAACCAATCCGCACACGTCGCTGCATATCCCGACCGAGTCGAGGATCACAGTCGCGACGAACAAGAAGAGGAACGGCGCGCCGCGGAAGCCGTTACACAGTCTCAAATCGGTTATTGCTAATCTTCACTTGCTTACGGGGGTACCGAGCTTCTCGCGATGGCCGCTGAATCTGCACTTCCTCGCCGAGGAGGCCCACAGTGCATGGGAGAGGTACCTCAAGTCCGTCGGCTCGTCGCCAAAAGCACGTATGGAAATTCTCACGGACTTTGGTCCCTCGCCAGAAAGCCAGGACTCGCCGCCTGCCCCGCGTGGGATCCACGCACTGCCATTGGACTATTCGCCTATAAAGTCGTACGTCGAAAAGGCGCACAACGTTGTCTCGTTCGAGCAGGAGGGGAACTGCGTGCACTGCCACGAGGAATTAGGGTCGGCAAAGGGGCTGCATCCCATGTGTCCCAACGATGGATGCGAAGCCATGGGCCACCTGGATTGTTGGGGCAAGCATGCGCTCGTAGGGGAGGACGATGGGACGTTGATACCGGAGCTTTGCACATGTCCTTCATGTGGAGGCGAGGTGCGATGGGTCGAAATGATCAAGGAACTGAGTCTCCGAGTAAGAGCGCCGAAGGATGTAGAGAAGCTACTCAAGAAGAAGCGGCGGGCGAAAAAGACGGCAGTTGCTACTGCATCGTGAGGCTGTCGCTGAAAGCATGCGCTGCTGAAGGTGTGCATTGGAGGCGGAGATGGCTCGGCGTTTGGATTTGCATCGGCAAGGCAAGGCAACAATAGAATTAAAAGATACCCGCAACTCAATGATTTCGTTTATCTATTCACTTTGCTCACCAGGAGATGTTAATCCAGTAAGTATTCCTTTGCAAGACGTATAGAAAAACGGGGCGTTATTGAAAATGTCGCTCTAAGGCCTTCCCGCCCACCAGATGCAAGGGGCGCTACAATGAAGGCCGATCTAATGACCCCCTGGAAACCATGTGGCTCGCGGCGAACAGTCAGCCATGTCAACCCTTTCGGAGCGTCAAAGGATATAGGCAACTGGTTTATTGCCCAGAGGTTGGACCTGTCATCATTCGCTAAAAATCCGGTCTTCGGAATTCCATAGACATCTATCTCGTAACAGAGTCGACCCACGACACACTCACAGTCTGACAGTCTCACGCCGTCGACCCGGGGTTCCCCGCGGGTCCTGACCAGCCCCCCGGCGGAGCGGCGCCTTGCGCTGAACGTCATGTTCATTGTGATTGGCTCGGCACGGCCAATTATTAGCTGGCCCCTGCCACCTAAAGGATCGATATCAAATACTACCTAGATTTTTGGGGGACGAGCCGCTGTTGGGCGACCCTTGTTTTTTTTTTCTCCTGCGAGTTTCTGAAAAGAGGGGGAGTCAGCCACTCAAAGCAAGTCCGTCAGCGCGTGACCGGCATTGATGTCACGATGGCACGCCGGGCTCAGACGAGGTGCCAATGATGATGTGGCCGTGAGAATCTGGCTACTGTGTCTGAAGGCTGGCATATCGACGTCGCATTTGGAGGTGGTGAACGACGCAGCAACAGGAGTTGGCAGGTTTCGCAGCAATGGCGATATCAAGACAGTAGTATATCGTCTAGGGTCGCATCACATGTGCGCAACTGCGTGCCGGGCCTCGAGGGCAAACAAAGATGCTTAATCCCAGAAGCTGGGGCTTCCGGAGACGGAAGACGAGGATGTCGTGGATTCGTGGGGGTTCTCTCGTCGGCGCAAACGTCATGAAGCTTGCCTCGCCGGTGGGTTCGGGGAACAGATAGGCTCTGCGAGCCCGGGCCTGTATGGCGGTTGGTGTCTTACGGCATCGTAGGGGTATTCCATGCACATCAAGCGCATCATCGTGGATTTTTCGGCGACGAGTCCCATTCAGCTGACCCAGGTTGTCTATCTATCTGGCCGTACGTTGGGTCTCACGGGAGATGGGGCCCTCTTGTCTCGGTAATGGGGGCTTTATGCCCGGTCGGATGTCGTCGCCAGTGGGTCCGCCACAGGAGCACGGGTCCCTGTATCAGAAGCAGCGTCTTCCAGCGCCACCAGGAGCAAACGGGGCGGAAATCGAGTCTGGGAGGCATCGGTTGGGCTGTCGAGATCAGAGGCCATCACGGCGATACGAAAAGGCGCCACGAGTCGCTGGTGCAGCTCTCGCGAAGTGGTTTTCTGTCGATATTCCAAGTTCACCAGCTGCGGGTCCGCCCACCGGCCCTTCCGTGGGGAGGTACGAAGTACTCCATGCTGTATCCGTACATTCCCGCCGAGGCAGGCGGCAGCGGAGCAGTGGCCGACCGGCGGAAGCCCACGTAGGCACGCTGGCACGCTGGCGGGTCTTCCCCTCGCTGGGCTATAGTGCCTCCCCTCGCTGGAGTTTTCCAGTCTTTTCCGATTGTTCTCGGGCCTCAGGTTAGTGCTGCTGCTGTTGCCGTTGTTGCTGCAAATGCTATTGTGCTGTCGCTCCTGCCTTTTTGTCAAGTGGGCCGGCTGGCATTGGCGGCGGCGTCGGCGTCTGGCCTTTGTTAGCAAGCGCACTCCAGGGTGCGGCGTCGGGAAGGTTCCTGGGGTACGCCCACCCGCTACGCACTGCACTGACTGCACTGACTGCACTGCACTAAAGCCGCTGTCCCAGCTCGTAGCCTCATTCCCACCTCCCTCACCCTTCTTCCTTCTTCCTTCCTTCCCTCTCCTTCCTCATCCTCTAGCTCCAATACCTGCACCCACCTTCCCCAGGCCGCATGACTCGTTCGCGACAAATTACATTGAGTCTCTTCAATTCCGCCATACCTCTCGACTCCTCCGCCGCATTCGTTCTTACACCCTTCCTTTTTTTTTCTTCCTCTCCCGTGAGTTGTCCCGTGTTAGTTGGATTTGGCCCCATCATCGATCCCTCGAGTTGCTTCGCTCCCCCGGTTAAGCTTTTCTCTCGCGAGCCTCATATTGACCTTCACAGCGCCAACCACAACCTTGATTGATCACGTTCACTGCTTTCCACGACCTTGGTGAGCCCGTTCATCACGCTGCTTCCTGGTTTTGCGATTATCGGGGTTCCTACCCGCTTCTCGACCCGCTGCCATGCCCGTGGTTCCTTGACGACAACGGCCTCACACTCGGCATGAACTCGTCGCCTGCCGCGTTCCCATAACATTCGACCGATTGACACGACACGCTCCTCCACGCCGACGCGCCCTGCCGCACGATTTTACCGTACCAGTTTTCACCATGGTCTCAGTACCTACTGTCGGCGCCACCGCTGCCAGCACGAACAGCACCAATGCGAGTTCACGAAGCTCGCCCGCAGTCGGTGCTGCGACAAGCCACTCTTCGTCCAAACCAAAGCCCAAGGTCAACTCCAACGGCTACCACCCAACGAACTCGCAAACGCCGCTCAGTTCTCTGACCAGCACTCCTCTCGACCTGACTTCCGTTGAGCGACGAGGCCAGCCTACCGCCGTCAGGGAGCCTGTGATTAAGAAAAGTCGACCACATGGGCTCGAAGAGGCTCCCACCTACTACCCGACAGAGGATGAATGGCGGGACCCCTTCGAGTACATGCGCAAGATTACGCCCGAGGCTTCAAAATTCGGCATTTGCAAGATTGTTCCTCCTGAAACATGGAACCCTGAGTTCGCAATTGACACCGAGGTATGCTGGCCCTAGCGAGCGCGTTGTCATGCGCCAGTCCCGCTGGCCGCTGTCTGCGTCCACGGCCAGCATCATGATGTATCTAGAAAGAGCGCAAGCTAATGCACTGTAGAAATTTCATTTTAGGACTCGAAAGCAGGAGCTCAATTCTGTTGAAGGAAGTATGTGTTTTGCTGGTGCCTTCCTCCGGGTTATTTGCGGGACCCAAGCTGACGCTCCTTCTCAGGCACTCGGGCCAATCTAACATACCTCGATGGCCTCGCAAAATTTCATAAGCAGCATGGCAAT
The DNA here is from genome assembly GCA_003385265.1 of Neonectria hederae. Lineage (NCBI taxonomy): Eukaryota > Fungi > Ascomycota > Sordariomycetes > Hypocreales > Nectriaceae > Neonectria > Neonectria hederae. The sequence continues at coordinate 37,926 of QGQB01000108.1, forward strand.
AATCTTCATCGCCTCCCCTATGTCGATAAGAAGCCGCTTGACCTTTACCGCCTGAAGAAAGCTGTTGAATCTAGAGGAGGCTTCGACAAGGTGTGCAAGCTAAAGAAGTGGGCAGAAATTGGCCGAGACCTGGGTTACAGTGGCAAGATCATGTCATCACTCTCCACGTCCCTCAAAAACTCGTACCAGCGATGGCTCTGTCCGTACGAAGAGTATTTGCGCCTTGCCAAGCCAGGCGTGCATCACCAACTTGAACAGGAGTATGGTGGCCCCCTGACCCCAAGTCCAGCACAAACACCCATCAAGCGATCAACAGTCAACACCCCTGCAAGTGGGAGAGGGGACTCGCCAGCCCGACATGCATCCGATGCATTGCAGTCCAGCATCAACGGTGTCAAGAAGGAGGTTGACCATGACATTTCCATGGCCGATGCTCCGCCAGCCCCTGCCGGAGGCTTTACTGCCATCAACTCTGGAGGTTTCAAGGCAGTCAATTCTGGATTTACCAGTGTCAATCGCGGGACAAACGGTGACTCCATGAGCTTTACCCCGGATCCGAAGCGCTTCGAAAGTCCAACTTCGTCAGCCAGGAACACTCCCGACAATCGCGCATCGAGCCTAGTAGCTACCGCACTCAAGCGTCAACTCAGCTGTGACAGCTCCTCGGATTCAACAAAGAAAGACGCCGATGCTGAGAAGGACGACACCGATAGTGGCAGCCGACGCAGCAAGCGTCTTAAAAAAGGTACGTACAGATGCAAGGGTTCTTTGTCGGACGTTTTCCCCTCCCATTGCCCCAGTATACCACCGCCGACCACCGGAACTGGAAGGTTTTGCGCAGAGCATTGCCCCTTCAGTGTCTTCGTGGTACCATGGTGCAGGGATTTCCGCTGCGATGACCCAACCCAACTTTGATTGGTCACACCATAGCATGGCTAACATTGCGCGCTTCCAGATGCCGTCCCCACTGTGGCTGGATCACACATGACGCCATTCCGCCCTTCAGTGCCGAGAATTCCACGAGACGAGGCAGCGCAAGCTGGGGAGGTGAGAGCAACCCCATTACAAGGCCTGGGATTTTGTATTAACCCGACATATAGAAATGCGAAACCTGTGCAAGAGGTGAAGATACAGGATCGCTTCTTGTTTGTGAATCTTGCGATCACGCATACCACGGCACGTGCCTTGATCCTCCCCTCAGGCGCAAACCCGACGCCGAGTGGAATTGTCCGCGTTGCCTCGTTGGCGATGGCCAATTCGGTTTCGAAGAAGGAGGCCTATACTCCCTGAAGCAGTTCCAGCAAAAGGCAAACGACTTCAAACAGGGTTACTTCGAGAAGAAGATGCCATTTGACCATACACTCAAATGCCATCGACCTGTGACGGAGGAGGACGTTGAGACTGAATTTTGGCGACTGGTCGCCGATCTCGAGGAGACGGTCGAGGTTGAGTATGGAGCTGACATCCATTGCACGACGCATGGCTCAGGATTCCCAACCGCCGAGAAGCACCCTAGCAACCCATACGCCACTGATCCTTGGAATCTCAATGCGCTGCCCTTCCATCCTGAAAGTCTCTTCAGGCACATCAAATCCGACATTTCCGGCATGACGGTTCCATGGGTCTATGTGGGCATGATCTTTTCAACATTCTGCTGGCACAACGAGGACCATTACGCGTACTCAGCCAACTATCAACACCTGGGCGCCACGAAGACATGGTATGGCATTCCAGGGGAGGATGCCGAGAAGTTCGAGGCTGCAATGAAAGAGGCCGTACCTGAGCTATTCGAGACACAGCCAGATCTTCTTTTCCAGTTGGTCACCCTATTGACGCCTGAGCAACTCAAGAAAGCCGGGGTCCGGGTGTACGCGCTCGACCAACGAGCTGGGCAGTTAGTCGTTACCTTCCCCCAAGCTTACCACGCCGGCTTCAATCATGGGTTCAACTTCAATGAGGCTGTCAACTTCGCGCCCTGCGATTGGGAGCCGTTTGGCCTCGCTGGGGTTGAGCGACTTCAACAATTCCGACGGCAACCATGTTTCTCACATGATGAACTCCTCTGTACCGCTGCAGAAGGAAGTACAGCTACCGGCTTGACTATTCAAACAGCGAAGTGGCTTGCGCCAGCCTTAGACCGGATACACAAACGCGAAATTTCCCAAAGAGCCGACTTCTTATCGAAACATGTCGAGGCCTCCCCCCACAGGTGCCGTATTCTCAGAGCGGACGGGGATGTATGCGCCTTAACGTTCAAAATTGAGGATGAAGACGTTCAAGATGAGGATGAGCAATGTTGCAGCTACTGCAAAGCGTTCTCCTACCTCTCCCGGTTCAGGTGCCTGCGTTCTGGCAAAGTACTATGCCTAGTGCATGCAGGACAATACGCTTGCTGTGACCAGACCGAACAACAGCGGTTCTCAGGCGATTCACATGTTCTCATCTATCGCAAGGCGGATGACGACATGGCCGCGACATATAGCAAGGTTATCGAAAAAGCGCGGACACCAGAGGCCTGGGAAGACAAGTACGAGAATATGTTGGATGAGGAGGCAATGCCATCGCTGAAAACCTTACGTGCTCTCCTTCATGAAGGTGAGCGGATTCCCTTCGACCTTCCCTCCCTACCAGTATTGCGAGAGTTTGTCGATCGATGCAACGACTGGGTGGAAGAGGCGACAAACTACACTGTCCGAAAACAGCAAAACCGACGCAAGAACGAAAAAGTCTGGCAAGCTGGTATGCGAAAGTCGATTGGCAGCTCGGATCAGGATCAAAAAGAGCGCGAGTCGCGCGACATCTCCAACATCTATCGGCTCCTAAAGGAAGCTAAGAGCATTGGGTTCGATTGTCCCGAAATCATGCAACTCCAGGAACGCGCAGATGCTGTGGAGCAATTTCAAAGCAACGCCGCTCGGGCTCTAGAAAACACATCAGCTGTGCCGGTGGAGACCATTGAAGAGCTTCTGGAAGAAGGGCGTAGCTTCAACGTGGATACCCCTGAAGTTGACCGTCTCTCCAGAGTGCTGGAGCAAATGCGTTGGAACCAGAAAGCTCGCGCGAATCGTGGGGTATTCATGTCTCTCAAGGAGGTTCAAGAACTCATCGACGAAGGCAAACGTCTAGAGATTCCTTCCTACAACGACCATTTGACGCATTACTGCGAGCAGCTGCAGGCAGGGCAAGCCTGGGAGATGAAGGCTAGAGAGCTCATCCATGCAGAATTCGTCCATTACCCCCAGCTTGAGGCGCTGTCCAACCAGGTGCAAGTCAATACCCTACCTGTCTCACAGGAAACCTTGGCCGCTGTAGACCAAATTCTGCACAAGCAGCGAGAAGCCCATCGTCAAATCCTCGACTTGACTGATCGATGCCGTAATCCCGATTTCCGACTACGACCAAAGTACTCCGAGGTTGTCGATATCGCAAAGAAATTGGACGATCTGAACTCAAAACCTAATGGAACGATCGACCTAGAGAACGAACGAAAGCGCCACGAAGACTGGATGAGGAAAGGCAAGAAGCTGTTTGGGAAGTCGAATGCCCCTCTACATATACTCAAGAGCCACCTAGAGTATGTCCTAGAACGCAATATGGACTGCTTCGACGTTGGACATGACACGCCGCGGTTGCCCGGGGAGCCAGCTTCGAGAGATGTCAGTCCCGAGCCCGGAGTAGCCAGATGGGATGAAACCCGATCCAGGCAAGTGTTTTGCATTTGCAGGCGGGTCGAGGCTGGCATGATGATTGAATGTGAACTCTGTCACGAATGGTAAGTTGACCTCTCATACCAGCGGCTCTTTCGCTAATGAAGTAACAGGTACCACTACAAGTGTCTCAAGATCGCTCGTGGAAAGGTCAAAGAAGATGACAAATACACATGTCCCATCTGCGACTGGCGGATGAAAATTCCACGAGATGCATCGCGGCCTAAGCTTGAGGACCTGGTGTCTCTAATGGAGGAGGTGGCAACGCTCCCGTTCCAGCCCGAGGAAGAAGATGTTCTCCGGCGTATCATTGACAATGCACAAGGCTTCCGAAACCACATTTCTCCCTATTGCAATCCGCTTCTTTCAACAGAAGCCGAGGCAGAAACCCAAAGGTTCTTTCTGCGGAAGATTGAGGGTGCTGAGGTACTCTTGTCATACGAAACCAACTTTTTCCGGCAAGAACTCCATAAATGGTGTCCTGTGGCCCCTGAAGCACCACCAATCTTGGAGGTGTCTCTAAGCACCCGGAAGCCGAGACCTACCAAATTGCAAAAAATGCTAGTCGAGTATGGCGTTGATAACCCTGACGACCTGCCGGAACATGCGAGGGGTAAGGCAAACAGCCTTCGCCGAAAGGCTGCTAACGCCGAGGCTGCTGCTGCCGCGGCTCAGACAAATGGGCCCATTCTGCCACACTCTTCAGCCTCTGGGCCGTATGCGAATCCAACATTCTTTCCAAGGACGTCGCAACATAGCGGGTCAGCAAACAGCAACCCCTCGCATGGGCACCCCGATCGGCCTAGTTCCCAGGCTGGGTCCAATCGATCCAGGGATGATTCGATAAACATGGATAGTGGGCTGCATCCCGGACTACTAGGTGCCAACGGACCCCAACTAGTTGGCGATAGCTCTGTCATGACTCTTGAGGACAAGCTACTGCGGGGCCAGGACGACGGCATCAACCTACAAAGCGAGGCTGGAAAGAGTAAGGCTCTGGAAATCCTCTCCCGAACAGACGTAGGTAGACAACATGCTGAGAGGATGTGGGGGTCGGACATTTGGGGAGGTCGACCTCGTTCCATCAGTGACGCCAAACGATCTGTATCGCCATCGGATATGGACGACATTATGAAGCACGAAGAGAGCAACGTTGACCAGATGTTCAAAGAGATGACGAATCAAGATGATGAAGAAGAGAGCAAAAAGAGAGATACTACGGTCGATGGCCCCGTGGTGACGACGGCGTCTCTGGAAAACGAACGCAATGGAATGGATGCTCTTTTGGACGGGGAGTAGGCAATGTGGTTGCAGGCGTGTGGGTATTGCCAGGGCGTTACGGCCTGATACCAAACGGAAAGGACATGGAGTTGTGGAACGATGAGGATGTGCATGCCTTTTTTTTCCCTTTAGGCTCATGTGTATGATTATAATGGGTTATCATTTTTTGGCGTGTATATATACAACATTGACCAGGGGCGTACTGACGAGGCAGAATGTGCAGGACGGAAAAAGGAGAGCAGAGTAGTCTTTGCGCCACGGACCTGGGACGATGATCAACAGACAAGGATGGTATAATGCAGCATAATTTTTTAAAAGTTCTTGACATGCTTTGTCCCACAACTAGAATTCCATAAGCACCTCCCATTGTCGAATTCACACAATGCAACGTCTAGTCAAGATTCATCAAACCAAAATGAAGAAGTCTACTGATTTTCTCCTGGGCGTTGAGCCCGGAATCCGTCTATATGGGGCAAGATGCTTTCCCTGTCATAGTTATCAAACAACCACGCCACCCAACTCACAGTGCTGTTGAAACAAGACCCAAATTGTTGAATACATGGTCTCCCGCCCCAGGACCCCCGAAAAGCGATGCCCAATGTCCCTATAAACGCCGTCTGAAATGCAAAAGGGCAAATGAGGTAAGGAGGGGGGCTTGATAGTCCGCCTTTTTTTGTTCATCACACATATTCCTCAATTATCTGCCGAGGCTGTCCTCAAGCGATGGGGGAAGCCGGGGTGTTCTTTACCTGTTGACGCCGACGAGGCTGAAGAACTCGTTGCGGGTCTTGCTCTTGCGCTCGAAGCATCCAAGGACGCAACTGGTGATGGTAGTTGCGCTCGTCTTCTCAACGCCGCGCATGACCATACACAGGTGGCTGGATTCCATGACGACGGCGACGCCCTGGGGCTTGAGGATCTCCATGATGGCGTGGGCGACCTCCTTGGTCAGGCGCTCCTGGATCTGCAGGCGTCGCGCATACATCTCGGCGATGCGCGGGAGCTTAGAGAGACCGATGACGGTGTCGGAAGGGATGTAGCCGATGTGCATCTGTGATGGATCGCATTCGAGTTAGCTACTTCTTCTGCTACTTGCCTTTTCATGCGCATTTCTCTGGATCCTGTCACCTCCTCGACGCTCGGGAAAAAACTATCGTCATCTGCCTCAAGAACTAACCTTGCCGGTAAAGGGCACCATGTGGTGCTCACACAGGCTGTAGATCTCAATGTCCTTAACAATGACCATTTCGTTGTGGCCCTCGTGGAAGAGAGCATTGTTGACAATGTCCTCGACATTAACCTGGTAGCCCTTGGTTAAAAACATGAGAGCCTTGGCGTAGCGCGAAGGCGTGTCCAGCAGGCCCTCACGGTCGGGATCCTCGCCGACGCACTCCAACAGCGTTCGTACGGCGCCTTTCATCTTGACAAGACGTTGCTCGGCCTTTGCCTCGTCTTCCTCTCGTCGTTCTCGGGTTCCACGGCCTAAAACGGGGGCGGTCACGTCATGTCAGCCAGGGGTGACTCTACTTGGGTCCCAGCCATGGCAGAAAGCAAAAGAGGACGGTATACACATTGCGGCAAACATACTCGGTCGGCTGAGGCCATCGAAGTCAATGACCGGGCTGGGCGACCTCGCGCGCGATCCAGCGTTGGCGGCGCCGCCCTTCTTGGTTACCGGCTCGTCGCGGGGGTCGCGAGCGGCCTTGCCCAGGCTGTTGCGGCGGGTCGCGAAGGCGCTGGGACGAGCGCCGTTGACGGCCACAGCGAGGCCATCGGAGTTCGCATTCTTCTTTTTAAGGGCCTTGCGGTCGCGGCGCCTCTTTCTGCGGGCGGAATCGTCGCTGCCGGTAGACGAGCCAGAGACGCTGGCGGTTTCGTGGTTGCGCTTCTTGGAGCGGGAGTGGACATGAGGCGCCCGGTCGACGACGGCCTCTTCGGAAGGAGCCATTGTGACTGTCGGGTATCTAAAGATGAACTGGGAGAGTAATTGAGCGTCCACACGACAGAAGACAAAAGTTCAATAAATACTGGAATAGGAAGAAATATGAGAGGTTGCAAGGTTTGAATGATTCAAGTTGCAGCCAGAAGAATTCCCCCAGAAAAGACGCCGGTTCGGAGCGCCGACGGAGTAAATTTGAGAGGGGCTCATGCGCACATGGGGGAAAGAAGCGGCATGACTTATCTTATCGGCCGCACGCTCCTACTTTGACGTCAAAAAAAAAAACTGCCTGAGCCGGGATTGGTGGGTTCTTCTCAAGAGGAAAATAGCGGGGCAGGACCTGAGTCGGGAGCCGAACCGAGATAGAGTCATGTGACCTATAGCGTGCTGACTCTTTTCATCTTCCGTCACGTCCTGGCTGTCGCACGCGCTGCCTGGCGTGAAACGGCTGCCACCATCTCAACGCTCGAGCTTCAACGTCAAGCGGCAACGTTAACCGAGTGCTGGATTCCCGGCTGCGCCTGTAACGCCCGTCACTTACGAAACTCTCCGTCGTTGTCGCCTTTCGCTATACCCCGTTGACAACCACGTCCCTTGCCTCAGCTCCCGCGCGAGCTTCCACGGCATCGAGCTTCCTCCCATCGAATTGAGCGACCTCTCATCATTCAGCCTCGCTCCATCTGTCGGCCACACGTCACCAATCGCAATCATGGCATCTCCTCCTTACGCAACCTCCCCTTCGGCCATGTCGCCTCCTTACCCATCTCCTGCCCAGATCCCCAACAAGAAGCGCTCGTCCACCCTCGACGTCAACGGACCCCCAGGGAAGCGCCGCAAGGCCACACAGCCGACGCCCTCCAACCTCCGCCAGACGTCTTTCCCCCCCGAAGCCCGCTCGCCCTACCCGCGCTCTCCTTCTGTCGACGGCTCCCACGTGAGCGGCAGTGCTGTCAGCGGCGTCACAGCCAGTGGCGCCCCCAAAAAGAAGCGCGGTCGCAAGGCCAAGAACGCAAAGAATGACGCCGACGACCAGACATCCCTCGCTGGCGGGCGAGCTCCAACCAATGTCAGCGGTCAGGGCGGCGATAAGGACGGTGAGGATGACGAGGACGAGGACAAGGCTGAGATGGCCCTGGAGGATGTGGTTGCTAGGACTCAGGAGCAGAAGCAGGAGGAAATAAGATTACGTGCTATGCTCGTCGAGGCCTTTGACACGCAGCAGTACAACCGGTACGAGCTCTGGCGCGCAGCCAAGCTGGCCGATTCAGTCGTCAAGCGGGTATGGGGAACACTACAAGCGTCCTCCAAGACGCTGGGCATACTGACAATATTTTGCTAGGTGGTCAATGCAACCGTATCGCAGTCGGTGCCACAAAACGTCAGCACCGCTGTCAAAGCCGTCGCCAAACTGTTCGCAGGCGAAATCATCGAGGCGGCCCGCAACGTACAGGGCGAGTGGATCAGCGCGGGGGAGAAGCAGAGCGACTTGCCGACGCCGCCCCCCTCCAACAACGATGCCGCGGCCGACGACGAGACGGCAGCAGCCGCCGAAATGGACCTTAAGCGTGGGCCCCTGCGGCCCGACCACCTCCGCGAGGCCTGGCGTCGGTACAGGCTGTCGGGCGAGAGCCGCACCGTCGGCGTGCAGCAGCTGTGGCACGCCCAGCAGGCCAGTGGCGTCGAGAGGTTCTCAACCCGGACTGGCAAGCGACTCTTCAAGTGAGGGGGAGCAGTGACATGGGGATGAGGTGCATTGGTCACGTCCGAGACTGAGATTTGGCCAGGGTCGGGGTCGGGGGCATTTTACTTTTCAAAGAACCGTGATACCCCATTCAACTGGACCAAGGTTTCCAGCTTGTAAACTTGTAATTATACTATTGGCGCATTCTTTTTGGGAGTGGGTTGGGTAAGGTTGGAATACCGGCGTTGTGCACAGTGGCATATCTGCCGCTTAAGGGATTGGACTGTCGATAATTGCACATGGCCATGAAGCCATGACTACGACTAGGGACGACTGAGGGAGGAATCATGACACCGCGTGAAACTTTACCCAGAATTGAAAAGCAACCACCAACGCAACGTCCCCTCCCGGCTGTGCGAGGCTTACGTAAAGTCGCCAGTTACAACTGAGTCACTTGGTTACCTCGATACGCGGACCTCTCTCACCTAGACCACCTTACTACGTAGATGCATCGTACCTGGAGCAATTATTCCGTGCCGTTACGCCGAGCTTGGGGCTGGGACTGTGTCCAGTCCATCTTCGCATCCCGACTTGAGGTGTGTCAAACCGCCAAGCGGATTCGGCGGCACATGGCACAATGCGGTGCATGCTACGTATCAAGCTACGAGTTGTTCCATGGGCTCGTCTGAGTGAGCCAAGCCTTGGCTACAGAGGTCTCGACTCTCTCCTCGGAGTGACTGTGCCCCGGCGGCTTCTGCGGGCTGGGGAGAAGCCGTCCACCAGTCGAATAGCTGTTTGACAGGACCGCTCAACGGCCAAGACCGCTGGAGGACCACTGGGGGGACAAACCAAGCTCGCCTGTTGACAGCTTCACAGGCGAACCCTTGGACGACGGGCTTGGCATAGGGCACCGGCCCGGGCAAAAAACTCTCCCCAGTCCCAGAAGATGCCCTATCGTCCTCGCTGGCCGCTGCGCATTGGTCCGATTGCCAAGGGCGTCCTGGCGCCAGAGCTCCAGTGAAAGCGCCCTCCATCGCTCTAGAAAGTCAGAATCGCGAGCCAGCCGGATAGAACGAGCCGAGAGACTGTCTTGGCAGTCGGCTCCCCCGAAAACCCGTGGCGCAGCCCTCACAAGTCCAGTAACGTGCTTAGAAAACTGGGTCGACTCAGCGTCTGGGCAAACCCACGCAATAGAACACCATCCCCTGCAGAACTGCACAAACTGGGGATTTGTTCGAATTCGATTGAGGCTATGGCATATGGCTCTGCCAAAGTCTCCACTGCCTTCTCGTCTTGTCGCCATTTGTCGTCTGACCAGTCGCCAGCCAAGGAGGACCTGCGGAATTGTCACGGATTGTCGTGCCGAGCCGTTGGCTAAGGGCCATTAGTAGCTGAAGCCGGGCTGCCTCGCTGCTGGTGTTGTTGATAATACTGATGCTCGTCATCATGACTATAATTGCCCTGCTATGTCAGTAGCTTTCACCAGCCCAGTTATACCGCCCCGGTGACACCCCGCCAAGAATAATCTGGCCATCTGGATCCCCAAAGCTCGAAGTCCCGATAGGGTTGTTATGGCTGGATGCACGATTAAAACCTCCTGGCGCTAGTCTCTTCGTTCGGCAAGCTGGATCTGCGGCCGGCCAGGACATGGATCTCTTTGCCAAGAAACTCGGAGCTCGGCCGTCAACGCGCGTCCTAGACTTGGCGGGACGAGCGATACATCAAGAAGAGCCCAGTGCTCATCTGTGCTGACCTTCGCAAATGCCGTCGTAGCGTAGATCAGAAACCAACAATCGAGTTGTGCTGTGCGCGTAACCATGGCGGGAGAAAAGGTGAGTCGTCAACCATACGCTCGAATAGGACAGAGGGGTTCCTAGAAACCATCCATGTCAAGCTCCGCGTTTCTCTGACATGTCCCCTGCAGCAGAGCGAAAGTTCGACAAGCTCATCCGCCATCCGTATTCGTGACAACCAACGTCGCTCCCGCGCCCGTCACAAGGAGTATGTCGAGGGGTTGCAGAGGAAGCTCCAAGACTTCGAGCGCCGTGGTGTTGAAGCCACCTTAGAAATGCAGCAGGCCGCTCGCAATGTCGCTCTTGAGAACTCGCGGCTGAGAATGCTCCTCGGCTACCACAATGTCTCCACGGAAGAAATCGACAAGTTCCTTCAGGCCTTCCCCGACCAATCTGCCACTGAAGCAGCAAAGGCCACCATATCTCAGTCCGCCGCGGGCCAGCCAGCCATTGCATCCGCGGCACCCAAGATTCCGCTTATGCCGATGTCGAGGCCACCATCCACAGGTCCCATCAACCCAACATACGTTGCGCCGCCACCTGCCAAAGAGAGCAGCACGAGAGAGGTTCTAGATGCAATCGTGGGGATCAAGAGGGAGACACGCATGTCAGATGTCTCGGGGTCCCATTTGCCACAGCCGCCCGCCATTCCAGCCGAGTTGCGACAACCTCTGCTCCAACCTCGACCACAACCCCCACCACAACCCCCGACTCTCCCGGCCCTGTCAGCTCTCGTTTTGGGTCAGACGAGGCCCAGTCTTGATAATGTTGACAGGCTTTCCGTACTTGCAAGTGCTAGCATGCAACAAGACGCTGGGGATAGCAATCATCACCGCGCCCTGACTAGTGCAGACAGCCTTCAAGTCCCCAGTCCACCAACTGCTGGGCAAAGTCCCCCTTCTTCGAATGCCGGAACACCTGGTCGTCTAAGTTCTGCTTCTCCGAGGAGTCAAGATCGTCGTTCGAGATCGCCATTCGACACATCGACCGTGAGTCGGGGTATTACTGACGCTCAAGTTAATATCGATGCGGAATCCACCAGGGCGTCTCTGGGATACGAGGGCCACGAAGACGGCATTCTAAAGAAGTCGAAGGTTTCACGGATTCTCCAGGACCGGCCCTAATATCAGGTCTCTCGAGCAACAAGAATATCTGTCGATGAGAAGCGTTTCTCGTACACGCACCAGGGTGCGTTCAAATCCGATATCCTGGGCCGGATGAATGAGGTCGATGTGCTGACCAAGATTGTGGTAGAGCTCCGAAAGTCCATCTCCATCCTCAATCTTGTCCTGTTTCGAGGCTCCCTCTCGCGCTCTCCGTCGATCCGATATGAAGCACGATATCTGGACAGGCGTGCCTTGAACAGGTCATATGCCATCCAGTCCGACGAAATCAGCGCCCACACGATTCCCTCCCTCATTACCATCGTGGGCACGAGATCTGGCATCCGGTCAAATTAGCACCATAGGCTCTAATTTCCCGTGCCAAAAAGGGGGGTTAGCCATTGACATTCCACCACTGTATTGGCTCAAAAATCCAAGTGGCTTGAATTAAGAGCAACTCGATATCTGTGCTCAACCAGGACACAGGATGTAGTATGGTTGATGAAGAAGACGGTATCGGAATCAGGGGACCAATTACGGAATGGCCAAGAAGTTGTCAGGATCCAATGCCCCGCGGCAGACAGAAAGAAAGAGAGGAATGTCGTCCTCGTGATAGTCGAGAACGTTGGCGAGGGAGGTTTCCCAAATAACCAACAACGCCCGAGGGGCCAGTTCCGAACGACAACGGCCAGATGTCGAAGTTGATGCCAAAGTCAAGCGATGAACTAGACGTGGAGACGAGAGCTGGCGAACATCGGCGACGAATACCCAACTAGAAATACAGCTCGATTTGAGAACAGCTACATCAAGTTAGTTAGGTCGACTCGGCGGGGTCTGAGAAAAACAAATAAGATGGTGTGAGTTGGTGATCAACAGTAGACAGCTGTCTCGGCGAGAAAGCAGTTCATCTGCAACGATCCTGATGAAATAGAGAGGAATGATGAATGATTTGAAACGATCAAAATATACAAAATATCAAGAGAACAGATGAAATAGTAGAAAAATGAGACGGGCTTATCAAAACTCACCAAAGACTCATTTGCCGACTTTCTAGAGGGGCCGCTAAGGGCCGGGCAACCTGGTAAGAGACCCATCTTCGTGGTCTGAACGATCCACAGAGACGTCATGGTGGTTCACTTCGGCGGGCGTCTCGTGAGACGACATGCTGAGGTTCATTTCTGGTCCTGGTGCAGAAGATTTGGGTCCGATTTATCGTCGTCCTTTCCGTCTAGGCATTCCGAGGATATAGAGAGGTTGTGGTATCTGAAGAACCTACTTTCGCGAGGCGAATGTGAAGATTTGTCGTCCATGGCTCCCTCATAGAGTGTGATCTGGGCGAGGAGGAGAGAAGATGATGAAAGAACGGGAAACCAAGCGGTGCGAGGTAGGTGGCTGAGGGAGGGAGAAATAGGTAGGTAGAGAGATGGGGCGGCCTAGCGAATGAGGCAGTGCATACGGACCGGCTTAGGAAGGAAAGACGTCCAAAGAGGAGGACGGAAAGAAGGAGACACCCGAGGTGAAGTTCGAAGGCCAGTACAAGTGCAAATGCAAGTGCAAGTGCGAGCGACAACCTCTCTGGGCAAGGCAATTCGCCAGACATCTGTACTTCTACCTCAGGTCGCCCTGAGGCAGACCCGCCCAGAACCCAATCACAGCGCGCGAAAGACATACTGCGGCAGCGTCCACGCAATGGCCTTGGCGGCGAGAGGCCTCTGCGGGACCAGGATGAGCATGGCTGGAGGACTGGAGGACTGGAGGACTTGCGCCCACTTTTTACCTGAGAGGTTGAGGAAAGAGATCGTCTCGGGAGTCGGGGCGTTGAGCGCGAGTCGCGAGGCGTCGTCATCCCAGGACCCGGACGAGCGCTTTCCTGACTCGCTACACCTCGTCAGTTAAGCTTAAATGCCGTACCCTTGCCTGGCGGAACGCCACAGCGGCCAAGCCAGACAGGTCCTGGGTCCAAATATCTCTATATCCATGGTCTGTGCAGGTCATTATGTGCGAATATCATTGAGACAATCCGTTCAGATAGTTGCAACTGCCAGGTTTAGCGTTAGAACGCTGCCAAACGCTGTCCAGTTCGCAGCTCTAGGTACCTCCTATTGCCGAGGACCCATACCGCATGTTCACCGTCTTAACAAGTACATACTTTGGGATTTGGCAATTACACCCATGGACAGTCAATCCTCGTTAATATTATCGCTTGATATGTATCTGCCGAAGAGAATTGTTCATTTGGTGATGCCATTTCCCCAGAACGAGTCTTCACTACTTTGCCATACTTCCCGCCACCGGGTTTTGTCTGAGTATCCCGATTGGAGAACAAATCGATGCAGCCTAATTATGAACCTCGTCTCTTAAAAATGCCGTCTTAGCATTGATCAGAGCTTTCCTTCTCCCAGCATTTAGTATTCAAAAAAGCAATATTCTTGAACATGATGCATCTTGATATGTTGACTAAACTTGATGTATAACAATGGTGGTGGCAGTGCAGAGTCGTCGTCAGCTAAAAGAGGCTCTTCATCTTGGCACCAATGGGACTAGTAGAAGGTACATGGTCGTTATATAGCATGCATAAGTACCGATACTTGCGGAGAAATGGAATGAATCATGGATTGTGAATCCTCAGGAATTATTAGCCAAGCAATCCGCATTCCAACGCTCAAGGGGAGATTGAGCAATGATGGATAGGGTCACAGCGACAGCATACTGACTTAATTACGGTGGTAAACGAACAACCTGCAAGGTGAATTTGGATAGACCATAAAGAATGAAAACAGAGAGAATCATGTCAATAGTTGTAGCCCGTCACAACTATGTCGACGCACACCAAGTCATTTTCACCATTTCAGCGTAATGGATGCCATCACCTTCCACTCGGTTTACCCTATACCTGGGGTTAGATCTTGATCCAAAACCAAAAGAACTAAAGAGAAATAGATCAAAATCCTTGAACGTTCTGCTAATTTTACCCAAGGGGAAACCCCCGAACATAAGTAATAAATTCAGCGGTAGCTTGCTCTTGCTTGCGTGCGAACGTGATCAGCTCCGGGCGTGTCTGTGACTGGTGGCTAAATCTTTGCTTTCACGAACCATCCACTTCCCGTCCCACATGATTTCGGCACGGCCGGTAAAATAACTTGTGAACATAAGTACCTGTTAGTTGTAGATCTTTAAAAGTCTAATACTTAGTTGTGGCCAGCTCCGTGTCCGTAGTTTCACCAGAAAAGTTTCAAGGGTAGCTGAACTCGTCAAATTGCTACGGCACGTTTATGCGTGCCGGGCCCCGATTCGAGTATCAGGTTAGCCGAATGTCTTCAATACGAAAAAACACTCATGCGCCATTAAATGGACAGCATAATCAAAGGAGACAGGGAGAAAGAGCCGAAGAGAATAAAGATGGCCGATACACAGTTGCCATATGTTACCCTAGACTTAGACTCAAAACCCGATATAAACTGAGCCCCGGGACGAAGGAACGAGAAGGATCACATGTCTTTCGCTTTCAAAACGACAAAAACAATGCCTGTGAAACCGAGCCAAAGAGCTGCCTGGGCGTTCTGGCGTCGAAGGCTGGTGAAATGTCCTATCTTGTCTGGTAGTTCACAGACCAACCCCGGGCCACCGCCCGAACGGGTTGGGCGAACACCTTCCCTGCCGGGAGCGCCGCCGACGAATCTGGTCACCGACGCCGGCAGTTCGCGCCAACTGCAACGCCGAAGACTCCATCACACGCGGTGAATCAGGACAAAACGGGACAGAATCAAGCTTCTAGCCCCGGCTCGAAGCCCCACCGGCTCGGGCCGACGGTCCCAGAATCGCACAATGTCCGCCCGCCGTCGACTCCAACCTCCCAAACGGTGCGCTCCCTCACCACTCAGCTCCGAACGTGCCTGGTTGTCCATGGCCGTTTCCCTGCCCGGGCGACCCCCTGGCCCTCCTGCGCCAAGTTGATTAGCCCAATGATGCCGCACGTGTCCATCGTTGCGGTGCGAGATGGCGTGCTGGGGTTTCATACGACCTGGTGATCAGGGGTGCGCGCGACTCGTGATTGGCCGTCTGACCGGGCATTGCAACCATTGTGGTGCATTGAACATTCGGTCGGGGATAGAGTTAGATGAATATAGGGATCAGTAACATCGACCCAGTATATAAGTCTATGGATAGGGACGGGGACTATGTTTTCGAACGTCTCCTTCTGTTCCTACGAGTGCAAGATTCCTGACGACGCCGTACGTAGTTTTCGAGTTGGCCAAAGTCTGCTAACGTCGCTTCACTTCACACTGTCGTCATGAAGGCTGCTACCGCGCTGGCCTTGCTGCCAGTCCTGGCCGTCCAGGCTGTGAGAATTGTCCAAGGCAATGACGATGGATGGGCAGAGCTGTATGTCCGCTCATTCAACGATGCCCTGAACGCGGCGGGACACGAAGTTGTCCTGTCCGGCCCGGCTGAGAACAAGTCCGGCAGCAGTAAGTACACACCGGCGATCCCGCCCCCTTTCACAACCTCAAAGTTGCACGAACTGACCATACCAGGTTCGAAGGATGAAGAGCCCAAGAACCGTACGGACGCCTGTGAATACAACAGCTGTCCTGCCAACAGCGGCCCCGTCGGCTCCAACTCGACACGCCCCGACCTCAACTGGGTCAACTCGTACCCCGTGACGGCCATCAAGTACGGCATCAACACCTTCGGCCCGAAGCTCTGGAACGGCAAGGCCCCCGAGTTGGCCGTCACGGGTCCCAACGTCGGCACCAACCTGTGGGTCCAGATTCCCTTCTCCGGAACCGTGGGCGCGGCCTGCTATGCCGCTCACACAGCCAAAATCCCGGCCATCGCCTTCTCCGGAGCGTCCTCCGGAAACCTGGCCTGGAACACCTCGCCTGTGCCGACACGCAGCCTCGTGTATGCCGAGCTCGCCACCATCTTGGTCAACCAGATTGTCGACTCAGGGAAGCCCTACCTGCCTGATGATGTCTTCCTCAACGTCAACTTCCCTAAGATTGAGGGCAAGTGCACCAAGGCTTCCGACTTCAAGTGGGTGCTGACTCGCATCAACCCGGGCGCCCTCTCAGCCCCGGACGTTGAGTGGTGTGGTGATGACCGGTTGCCTACTGAGACAGAGGTCATTCTCGACGGTGGTTGCCACATCGCTGTTAGCATTGGTGATGCTAAGGACAAGACGACTGTTAACGACTCCAGGCAAGCTAATGTTCTGGCTAAGTTGAAGGACATTCTTGTGTGCTTGGACTAGATGATGGTACATGGGTGGTGTTAGTCAATTTCTAGTATATACCTGCTATGTATATACCAATTTTTAGGTGAACTTGCGAATCATGAAGATGCCTTATTTAATTTCGCTGTACATATAGATCTTCCAGTAATCCTATGAGCTAACCGTTGACGTCTCATTGTACTACGGAGTGTATGTGTCGTAAATGAGTGAGACAGCAAGACCCACCTGCCAACGGCGTATGACCAGGCTCAATGTTGGGGCACACCTTATCGATAAGAACACTAATTGACACCTGGTTTTCCAGGCGCTACTGCCCTGCGTCAACCTCACTTTTTGCGCGTGTTGAAGATCCCGAGGTGCGGTCCCCCAGGAGCTTCAATTCCCACCCATAATGGCGCCAATCGACCGCTGCTTGGCCTCCATGGCCAGGCTATCCCTCCTGCAGGCTCCTCGACCAGCCATCCCTTCGATACCCCGATTCCTCGCCCCGGCTGCCGTGCAGACCCGTAATGCCTCCGTCATCCGCATCAAGAAGGCTAAGAAGAAGAGGCCAATTCCCAAGGACTTTAAGCGCTACAACCTGGCCAAACGGGACTTTCCCCAGTTTTCGCTGTGCGAAGCTATGAGGTTAGTGTGCTGGTGAAAGGAGGAACAGACAAAGGGAGAGAGGGGGAGGGGGGGACGAGAGCACGATTCGAGGGAGGATATGGCTGCGCGATTGGGATACCTTGCTAACGCAGACACACCTCGACAGAGTCCTCCGTGCCGTCGAAGTCGGCCAGCCTCCCGCTTCCGTTAAGTACGAGGTCCACATCAACCTCAAGACCGCCCGCAACGGCCCCGTTATCCGCAACAGCGTCCGCCTGCCGCACCCGGTGCAGAGCGACTGGGCGATCGCTGTCATCTGCCCCGAGGGTAGTCAGATTGCCAACCAGGCCACGGCCGCTGGTGCCGTCGCCGTCGGTGAGGATACTCTCTTCGAAGCCATTCGCCAGGAGAACATCAACTTCGACCGCCTTATCTGCCACGAGTCTAGCGAGAAGGCCCTCAACAAGGCTGGTCTGGGCAGGATCCTCGGTCCCAAGGGCCTCATGCCCAGCAAGCGCACGCGCACTGTTGTGGCTGACGTTGTCAAGTCAATGCGCGAGTCGGCCGGTGCCGCCGACTACCGCGAGCGCCAGGGTGTCATTCGAATGGCCATTGGCCAGCTGGGCTACACGCCCGAACAGCTTAAGGCCAACATCAAGGTCTTGTTGACTAAGGTCAAGTCCGAGGCGGCGGAGATCTCAGAGGAGGTGTCCAAGGAGGTGCACGAGGTGATTCTTAGCACGACCCACGGTCCGGGACTAAGCTTGAACGGCAAGCTGCGGGACGCCGAGGAGGAGTTGAACTCCGAGGCATTGTCGGGCATTATGTAAAAAAGCAGAATGAGTTTCGAATGTGGAGGGTTTAGCATCATTGTACCATATGTCACATTATCGAATAGACGGCCTCGTGAACAGGAACTTGGTTCGACTGGGGTATCTTTTTCCATCTTATGTCGTCCATTCTCCGTTTAACCACCGCGGAGAGCCTTGACAGCCTCGGCTTCTGCTCCGAGCACTCGGTAAACAGCGAGGTACTTGAGGACTCTGTCTTGGCCTCGCGGTCCCGCCTTCTTGGCCTCCTTGAGGGCGTTTTTCAAATCTAGCAGCAAGGTATTCCGACATCGCGTCATCCGCTCCTCTGTCTTGATTCCCCATGGCGTGTCGTGCCCGATTGTGTCTGACAGAGCCACGATGCGGCTGCATTCCTGAGCAGAGGCTAGTAGTTTGGTGGGAGAGCTCCCGAGAAGCCCGTCGTTGTCTTCATCATCTTCATCCTCGCTTTCGTCGTCCCATTCTCGCTCGGCGTCCGACGGAGGCGAACTGACCAGCGCGAGCCGCTCTTCCAGCGACGACAGCCGTTCCGACACCTCGATCATCTTGCGTCCCTGCTCGATGGCGGATCGCACGCCCCGAAGCTCCTGACTGAGCGCCTGCGTCTCCTCCTTGCGCGTGGAAACCCGCGTCTTGACCTCTTCGACGGCCCTGCGGAATCCGAGGAGCGCCACCTTGACGTCCTCGATCTTATCGTCACCGCCGCGCAGCTCGTTGCCCAGGGAGAGGAAGGCAGTGTAGTTGGAGTTGACCAGCTCCAGCAGCTCTGAGCTGATGGCAGCGCTGCGGTCGCGCAGGTCGGAGCGCAGGTCCTCGAGCGTCTGGTGGCGGTGCGGGAGCGCGGAGAGGTACGGAGCGGGCTGGAAGTCGGGGGCGAGGAAGTCGGATCGGGGGAGGGCCTCAGGGAAGGGCAAGGGCGCGTCATTGTCGTCAAGGTCGGAGGAGTCGGAGGAGTCGAGGTTGAAGGCGGGCGATATGCTGCCTTGGCCGTGGGCTGAAGCCAGCGGTGGGATCAAATTTGGCGCGGGGGCGGTCATGTTTTAAAATATATCTATCGTGCCGGTCTTGTGCGTGATGTTGCATGTGTATCGGTGTAGTTTGAGGGAGGGAAGGACACAGCTGTTGTGGTCTGGCGAGTGGACCTCGGGTGGTAGTTTAGATACAGATCAGACGGCATGAGGCGATGGATGGCCGGTCATGAGGCTCGAAAGAATCGAGGATCCAATTTTGGAGTTCGCAGTGTGTGTCGATTCGAATTGGCACATGTAATCCGCTGCGTCGAGGTTGATGTTTGGCGGATGTCTGAACTGGACTGATATTTCGCTGTTGCTGCCACGGTCGCTGAGATGCTCCCTGGTCGTTAGAGCTTTAGCGTGGGCTGTCACTTATTATTATGGTGGGGTAGCCTGGTTTACTCCAGCCAACAACAACATGGATCCTTGATGATTATCTAAGTCAACCGCAAAACACCCACGACAGAACATCCATATATAAGTGATCAGGGGTCATCAGTCTGGTGTAATTTTGTGTACAGATATTGATAGTAATACTATTCTTCATGGAGTTATTGGATAATTATAATCTGAAGCTGACTTAAACCCCATCCACAACATAACTAACAGTGAATTGACTTCATGAATTCGGTATTAAGCAACTGGGCTACGGATCATGGGTTTCGAGTTAACCTGTGAGAATAATAGTGTTAAGTGGTTATGGGAGAACAGAAATACTTGTACTCCAGTCTTCTGCCTGTTATTGAGTTGTCGTGGTTCGTAGCCTCCGAGGACGGAGGGATCCATGCGGTCTACCTGAACGAGGGTGATGAGATTACGGTAGGCCCACACTCAGACCTCGAAAAGACGGAAACGACCGCCTCAAGTGGTAATCGAACATACTCACATGGGTACGAATACGTAAGGTAGCTTTATTGTCCCGTCGTTGAACAAATGATGCTCCCGTATCACGAATGCATCCACCCCAGTGTGTCTGGAACTGATGAATCCTCAAGAGGATAGAGAAAACTATTATTTTCCGCGACTCGCCACCTACCATGAATCTCTGGTCGATGCCAAATGTTGGGTGCTCTCAAGAAGCCGATGAGGCGTTCATCTAGACTTCATCTAGACGTTGACCTCAACCGCGGCCATGGGGCATCATGCTCTAGCCCTCCGTTTTTGTCTTCTCGTCAAATCCATGAGGCCAAGACTGCTAAACAACGGCGGCCAAGCCGACCACACTTTCTAAAGACAAATAAATCCGTGCTGAACATCGTGGAGCTCGCTGTCATTGGCTTGTTGGTTGCCGGGGGNNCAAGAAGGGCGGCGCTATTAGTGCAGGCGGAGTTGGAGTTGGGTGTCCCGAGCTCGTGGCTGGGGTCAGTTAAGCTTGGGGGAGCTCACGCGGGTGCGATAAGCGGAAGGAAATGTGACCAAGGAGAAAAGAGGTTGCGACGAGCAGGGTTTGCCGAGGATGTTGGGACCGGTGCCGTGTACTGTGTGTTGCGTAGTAGGTGATGGATGTAGCAGAATATCACGGCCGATATCATGAAATCCCGGCAGACCAAAGCAAAGCGTCAAAACCACAAGGTGACATATGGCTCGTTGTCTTTTTAGGACATACGGCAGGATATGTTTGGTTCTTCATTAGCACACCTGCTCGTTAGAAGAAGAAGAAGAAGTAACCTGTGGCATCCACTGGATGAAGAACGATGACATCTCAGTGTGTGTCGGCGCCGGCACACCGGCCAATATACGGAGCCAAG
This sequence comes from Neonectria hederae, assembly GCA_003385265.1. Lineage (NCBI taxonomy): Eukaryota > Fungi > Ascomycota > Sordariomycetes > Hypocreales > Nectriaceae > Neonectria > Neonectria hederae. Next base: position 58,845 of record QGQB01000108.1, read on the forward strand.
GCAGGAATCCCACGAAGATTGCACTGGTAGGCTGGGCATGTCATGCGTCAGTGATCCCATGTAGGCACGCGTATGTATGTGCGTGTGTTGCGCACAAAAAAAAGGTCGAACCCATGGGTCACTTCAGATCATCACCACCGCGCCAGAGTCGCAGCGTGGAGCTTGGTCCGGTGCAGTGATCCTAGTTCCAACGTCGAACAAGCTACTTGTCGCTAGCGATTTAGCAATTGAGTCTTTCCGGCCCCGGACTCGACCAGCTCGTACGACCGGCCTCCCAGCGTTTTGACATAGCATCTGAGCCCTGGAGGTACACGCACCCACACAGCAGACCCATGGGTGTGTGCGCACTGTCGACTTGAGGTCACCCTCTGAGAGCTATGACGGCACGATAAAGGTGCAGAGCACGCGCGGTTTGCAAACCGAGCGAGGTCGGAGATCCGAGACCAGACTGTGGCACAGCGCTCCCCACAGGGTCCACGGCAAGTCGCTCAGATGTTCCAGATTGGGGTAGATGGGGGGCCATCATGCTCCACGCCCCAGCTCCGACCAACGCCGGTGGCTTGTCCAGGTGAGGCCACGGTTGATTTCTAGCGAAGGAGCCGAAAAGGAAAAAGCCTACAGGTGAAGAAGGGTCTGCCGGGGATGTGGAGAAGCGTGAGCGAGAGCCCGAGGAGAGTGAGACTTGAGCATGTTATGTATGGAGATGCGTGGGGACCATATTTTTGGTGAGTAGCTCCGTACGAAGTACAGCATCCCAGAAAAGACGACCAGGGCAGCTCGTCCGTCGTTTGGGACACTTACAAAGGTGATTGATTACCTAGTTAGCTCACCTGCATGCCGGCTGCCAGCTGCGATCAATATCCAAGGCTCAGTCTAAAATGGCGGCTCGGATCTCTCCCTCCGTAGGCTGTTGGGCCACAGTCTACAGAGGCTGGAAGGGCTAAAGAGAAGCGAACAGCGGGATCCGAGCGACCCAGATGACGAGACATGCCTGCAAGAGGTGGGTGAGACTGGGACCCAGCGCTCGAGAGTGGGCGACATAATTCTGTACGGAGCAAAGTGGGCAATGGTGGGGGGGGGGGGGGGGGGGTTAGTCCCCCCCCTGGGGGGGAAAGAAAACCCCCGGCGATTTTGGC